>JAQZBX010011322.1:0-43005 GCA_029593785.1 Cabassous unicinctus | reverse complement strand
TCTATATCTATCTATCATCTCTCTGCCTATCTATCAATCCATTTTCTCAACACTCTAGTGTAGGTTGTATACAACATTTGAGGGTAGGTTTGTACATCATGATCCTTAATACTTAGTACATATACATTTTCTAAGAACAAGAATATTCACTTATGTAACCACCTTAGTGCATTTATCACATTCAAGACATTTAACAATGATATTAAGCTTACAGTCCATATTCCAGTTTTTCCTAGCTCCCTTTGAGCCTTTTCTCTTTCCTAGCTAGATACCATCCAGGATTATATATTGCATTTAATTGCATTTAATTATCATTGTATCTTTAGTTGTTCCTTCTTTCTTTTTAAATTGTGGAAACATATATACAATATACACTTTCTTTTGCGATCATTCCCAAGCATACAATTCAGTGGGAATGAATCACACTCACATTATTGCAGTACACTCACCTTCCATAACTAAAAATTTACCATCTCCTCAAACCTTACAGCCATTATTTATACAGAGGTATGTTGGAGTTTACTGTAAGAAACCTTACAGCCATTATTTATTAATTCCCCATTCTTCCTGTATCCTGTTCCTGGCAACCTATACTCTAATTTCTGTTTCTATGAGTTTGCATATTCTCTAATAGTTCTGTAGTTACTATGGGGCTTACATTTAACATCTTAAATCTAAAACAATCTCATTTACTTTGATACCAACTTAACTTCAATAGTATATACAAACTATGTTCCTATAACCCTTCATCCCCCACCTATATGTAGTTCTTATGACAAATTACATGTTTATATATTATGTGACCAAAAGCACTGATTTATCATTATATTTTATGCATTTGCCTTTTAGATCCTATAGGAAGCAAAAAGTGGAGTTGCAAGCTAAAAATAATTGCCAGTACCCATGTTGTTACCCTCATTGGAGATCTTTATTTTTTCATGTGGCTTCAATCTATTGTGTATTGTCTTTTCCTTCCAACCTGCAGAACTTTCTTTAGCATTTCTTGCAGCACCAGTTTAGTGGTCACAAACTCCCTCTGCTTTTGTTTACCTGGAATGTCTTATCCTCTCCCATTTTTGAAAGACTGTTTTGCTGGATATAGAATTCTTGATTGGCAATTTTTGCTTTCAATATTTTAAATATGCCATCCCACTGTTTTCTTGCCTCTATGGTTTCCAAAGAGAAATCAGAACTTAACCTTATTGAAACTCCCTTCTATGTGACATGTTGCTTCTTTCTTGTGGTTTTCAGAAGTCTCTCTTTATCTTTGGCATTTGAAATCTTGATTATAATATGCCTTTGGCATGGGTCTGTTTGGGTTTATCTTATTTAGAAATCTTCTAGTGTCTTAGCTGTGTATAGTCGTGTCTTTTTTAAATTGGGAAGTTTTCAGCCATTATTTCTTTGACTATTCTTTCAGTCTCTTTCATTTTTCTCCTTCTAAGATTCCCACAATATATATATATTGATAAGCTTGATGGTTTCTCAGAGGTTCCTCAGGCTCTATTCACTTTCCATCATTTTCCTTCTTTCTTCTTCTCAAACTGAATGGATTCAATTTTCTTATCCCCATGTTCTCTGATTATTTCTTCTGCCAGCTCCAATCTGCTGTTGAACTCATCTAGTGAATTTTTAATTTATGTTACTCTTGTCTTCACCTCTGTTGGTTCCTTTTCATAATTTCTATCTCTCTATCAATACTCTCTTTGTGTTCATCTATCATTTTCTTGATTATATTAGTTCTTTCTCCATGTTTTCCGTTAGCTCTATGAGGATATTTAGAACTTTTTTTTTATTTTTTATTTTACTTCAGATGTGTAATGTCCCGACATTGTAACAAGGTTTGAGGAAGTCACATCTTGCACAAACACATGAATACCCACAAAAAGATAGAATAGCATTTTTGTAAAACTTTTCTTTCAGATGTGTCAGGTCTTTTCCGCCTCATTGATAGTTTCTAATACTTTAATCTTCTCTTTTACCTGGGCCATCAGTTGTTTCTTTGTATGTGTTGTGACCTTTTGTTGAAACCTGAACATTTTGATATTTTATTATATAATCCCTGGAATTTAGACTCTTTCCCAGACTTTGAAGATTGACCTGTGTGAGTACTGTCATTCAGGTCTTATCCATGTAATCAATTTAAAGAGTACCTCCAGTCCAAACTGTAGGACCCTCTCTGATTCTTTATGAACATGCATCTTGTCTTGGGCATGCACCTATGGCCCTAGGAATTCCCCTGTTTACAGGGTTCTAAATGTTCTCTCTTCTCTAGAAAACAGTCCCCTTATGGTACTGGGCACTGTGCTTTATATCCTACAGCCAGAAACCCATTGTCTCAGGCAGCATGACTTCACGGCTTTATCCCAGCATTCTGTAGGAGAGCTCCATGAGCTGCCGAGGACATGCAGGGCAAGTCTGATGGCGAGTCCCTCAAGCCACCATCTGACAGATTGAGCCAAACACACATGATCCTCGTATGTACACAAAGATTACTCTGCTTCCTCTGGAACCAGGACTAGGATTTGCACTAGGAGTGTGAGCTGACTCTGGACTGAGCCAGTGAAGGGTAAAAGAGGAGCCAGAGAGAGTGTCAGGAGAACCTATCACTTTTAAGTAGTCTTTTTCTTTATTCACAGATTGTTCCATTACTGTAGTCCTTTATCTGTTTTCTGGAGCTTTGAGAAAGATATTTCTGCCCATTCTTGTTGGTTGTTCAAAGCTATCATGAGGAGATGGAACAACACAGCATCTCACTCTACCATATTGAATGGGGCAGAATTCAAGAAAGAATTCTGTAAATTTTTAATATTTTTTGAAAAAAAAATTCCACTACAATTTAGCCCTGCCTACATTTCCAATCTCATTTCAAATTCTCTCTTCTTTGTTATCTACCCTCAATCCACAATAACCTCTCTTTTCTTAAACAAGGTAAGTCTGTTCCCATCATAGGGCACTTTCTCTTCAATCCTTCTTCCTGCAAACTATTTCCCCTAATCATCACATTTCTGGCTCCTAACTGTCATTGAAATCTCAGATTACATATTAATAATGCTTCCCTTATACCACTCTCTAATATAGTCTCTGTCAGTATACAGCAACTATTTTATTGTCTCAAAGCACTTATTTCTATCAGATACTTTTCTTATGATTATAATTAATATCTCTATTTATTATCTGATTCCCTCTAATAGAAAATACTCCCAGAGAGTAGACAGAGTATCACTGTTAATATTCCATCACCAAAAATTAAATCTTGACAAAGGGATAGGCACTATTTTTTTAAATGATAATCTATGAGGAAACTGCATTTTAATCCCAATAAAATATTTGTATACACTTGTCATAGGTATTTGACAAATTCTATATACAATTTCACCATAAAATGTCTTTCTTATCTCTTTTTCTCATCTCCTACTCTAGACATACTTATTCTGAACACTTCCAACATTTTTCCTCTAAGCTTTTCAGTAGAAAACTTATATACCCCTTTATCTTTAAAATACACTTTATATCTTCTGGCATTCTACAGGAGAGAAAAAGAGAAGTGGGGAAATGGCATTACTAAAATATCTCTAGGAAACCCCTTAATAAAAGAAATGTCATTAATCGTAAGTGTAGATACTAGGACTTTAAATATATATGTAGCTGAGTATGAGAAAGAAGCATATGAAGGAAAATATGCTACGTGTTGGGTTAATTCTGGTGGTATAGCATGGAACCTTATGAGGAAATTTTAATAATGTTATACCATTATTTTCATCTTAGTTGCATATCCTAGAAAGCATATTATTTGAATGGTCATAATCATTTGTGTTGATTATTTTCCTTTCCAACTGTCACTTTGGCTTAGTGATAAATGCTTTTCAAAAGAGCATGATGTTTATTTGAAAATATTTTATTTAAGTAGAATGTATCACAAGACAATTTAGCAATTTTTTATTTTTAAAGAAGCTTTAGATTACATAAATGTTAAATAAAATATATAGAGGGATTCCATATTCCCCACCCTAACTCCCTCCCACACTTTTCCCCATTAACAACATCTTTCATTAAGTGATACATTTGTTACAATTGATGAGCACATATTGAAGCATTGCTAATAACCATGGTCATAGTTTACATTATAGTTTACTCTTTGTACCACACAATTTTATAGGTTTTGACAAAATCTGTGCAATGTCATGCAGAACAATTCCAATGTCCCAAAACCCTTATTCCTCCCTCTCCCTCCCCTCAGAACCTATGGTGACCACTTCCGTTATATCAATGTTACAAGTTCTTCTATTGCTAAAATAATAATAAGTCTACTTTAGTCCATAGTTGCATTCTTCTCTTATGTTTGTTCATTCTTCGATCTTGAGGATTTGGTGATGGTGATGCCCACTCTCTGACTGAGAGGGGACTTAAAGCAGATGAATTGAACTGTCTTGCTTGCAGTTGTAGATGTTCTCTGTTTTTTGGGATGGGCATTGTCCATCATCATCCTTTTGTTAGTTGTCCTGGGCGAGTCCAGTGAACTGGAGAGTAAGTTTTGCAAGTCTGCTGAGATTCAGAGCTCAACTGGCATATGAACAAAACAAAGATTTAAATCTCTGAGACATATATTTAAATAGTATAGTGCAAGTTTTAAGTTCAAATAAAAGGGACAGAAGAGCCATGTGTAGGGGAATTATAAATGAGAGTAAGACTATTACATTGGGGAGCATATATTCCAAAGTAAGCCCCACTGACAAAGTGCTGAATTCTTGAGATTGTCTGCCCTGCTTATAGTATTTATATGTCTCTAGAGCCCTCTAGAACCCTGCTGTTTGAATCACTTCACAGATATAAATGACAACCAGAGCAGTGACCATTAGTGATAAGACCTGCCTTCAAATACTAGAGAATGCTAAAATTACTTAATTTTGACAAAAGAAGAACTTAATTAATAGATGAATTCAAATTTGCCATGTTCATGTCAGAAAAATCTAAGGAAAAAAACAACCACTAGCTGTTTTTGTCAATATTCAGTACTGAGTCATGCACATATGCACAACACACTTATTTTCAGTTTACTATAGCTATTTTCCTATTAATGAAATTATATAATGTATTCTTAATAGTTCCCTAACATTTCTCTGAATTACTTGCACATATTTGTATGATATATGTGGGGAGCAAGAAATAGTCAAAAGAACAGGTTTTTACAACATTCTAGTATCTTTAGAATTCTTTGCAACTTAATAGAACAACTCCTGTTGTATATAGTTACAAGAAATTAAATGGTAAAAATCTAGAATGAATTCAAAATGACAAGAAAACAAGATTGAATATTAGTAACTTCATAAATAGACAACATTTTGCCTGCATGCAGTTCCCAGTCTCCCCAGCACCAGAGATTTCAACACGTTCCATCCCAGATCAGTTGCTAATTTAGGTTCTTATAGAACATTTAAAGACCCTGCAAACCCAGATCATTCATGCTTCTATGATTCTTCAAAAGAAACAATTTGCAAGAAAATAGCAGTATGTATATAATATGATATATATGTATGTATATGCATAGTATAGTAAAAATATTCTGCAGCAAATTCCCCAGAGTTGGCATATTTTCTTCTGCAGTACTTTCCAAACAATTATAATCTACAACATAGACAGTCTCATTCTTATCCAAGAGCCTGTTCTCCATCAGTCAGACTTTATTTCAAAAAATGAAAAAAGTGTAGAAGGAAAACTTTTGTTTGTGATATTATTTTGTCTTAGAAATACAGTACCAGGAATCTCCTGTAAGCTATATGAAAGAGAGTACACAGAGGGTGAGAAGAATGATGTCATTTATCATGTTTCTCTTTCGCCCTCCCTCTAGTACTAGATGTACTAAATGTATCACAAACAAAGAGCTTTCCACCTTTGCATTTAGTTCAAAGGTGTAAAGTAAGGGTTAGAAATCCAAGGCAAAGAATTCATATGTCACTACATAATGGAGACCAGATTTTCTCAAAAAAAAAAAAAAGAGAGAGAGAAGGTATTGGCAATTTATGGTATAGAATATGACACAAATCAAAATGTTAATCAGAATTGGACAAAGTCTAAGCGGTGGAAGAGAGTGGACCTTGTTTGTATTGCACATATTCTAGATTCTTATCTCTGTTCTAGACACTTGATTTAATGAATTTATTTTTTTTTCTTTTTACTTTTGCTAAATAAAGCTTTTCTAATCCTGTTCATTGATTGTATGCTGATATGTTGATTTCCACTAGTATTGTTGCATAAGTGATGTCCATTTCATTCAAATAACTTCCTTTTAACATTAGCTGTATGGATCTATCATAGATTTGAACAATGAGTATGTACATGCATAGATAGGGACAAAATATCTGAACTAGGCCTGTTATGCTGGTTAAAATCTCACACACCAAGAATTTTGTCTTCTTTCCTTTAAAATGACTTGATTTTTAAAAATTGCTTTTAATTTCTAGATATAAAGTTAATTTAATATGCTTAAAGGTCCCAGTGCCCCCAATTCCCACGTCCCTCTTCTATTAGTAAATTGTCTCAAATAAGGAAAATGCAGCATGCATGCTTTTTAAAATAGAGATCTTATTAATATTTACAGTTTTGTATAAAAAAAGTGACTCATATTCCTTTAGCTCTGAATCTGAGGAAAATTACTGTTTTTATTTGAAATATCTATAATTTACTTGAAGGCCTAACAACTAAAATAGCTAGAAATTTGAGCCAATTACCCTAGGTGTTCTTTCCTCTTTCAACTTTACTTTTTACTGCTCTGTTAGTCCTAATGGTATGTCTGCATTCCGAGATTATTCCCACTATATAAAAAAGAATCAATAATAAACATATTCAGAGTTGAAATATACTGGGGATTATAATTAATTATTCCAATTTCTTCAATTTATCTATTAAGAAATAGAGATATATAGAATGTAGTAGAATTGTAATAGAGTCATTCTTAGAACTTAACTCCTAAACCCACTCTAGTTTTTTCCCACTAGCTTACACTTAGCCTTAAACATTTAGGGTTCTCTGAATTCTTCTACTACTAAAGTTGAATGTGTTATAAACATATGTAAAGCAGCAGAGTTGCATTTCAAAAGTAAAAGGCTGCATTAAATTTAAGGTCTTTCATATTGGGCTATGCTTCTTCTTAAATTTAAAATTATTTTATTTTATTTAACCCCTTGTTTCCTGATGTTCAAAATATATTAACCAGAAGAAAAATCTAAACAAATGAAAACAATGAATAATAAATAGACTGAAAATGAACAAATGGAATGAATACAAACATCATAAGAAATCTAATCTGTCTTTATCCCTCATTCTGTCAAGTTAAAAAAAAAACATAAGATGCATGTTATGCCACTTATTGGATCAAAGCACAGTTTCTAATATCATGATTTCATATTTTATTACATGTCCCCAAGTTGAATCATTCACAACAGATGGTTGCCTGAAAAGTAGATATTTCTTTAAGTAATGGCAGATTCTTCCCACTCAGATTCTTTTGTATGTTGTATTCATACATGATAGGAGCATGGAAATATGAAAATATAATTTATATAAATTTCCTGTCTATATAGTGTGATATCAGAAAATAAAATTCCACCTCACCACATTTATTTTTAAAAAAGGAAACTGGAAAATTAATTTGGCAGAACCTTCGTGAAGTATATGTAATTCAATTTTTGTGTGTCTATGTGAATTTTCAGAATTCTTAGCTAAAAGAATGTTTAAAGGAGGAATTTCCAACAGCAAATAACATCTTGCCAATCATTGTTAACAAACATTATATTTAGAATATTTTCTTTTGTTCTTATAGTATACTGTGCAAAGGAGAACAATTGGAAATGTTTGATGATACATATTATAACAGTTCCTAGGATCCAAAAATGAGTTTTCCCCTTTTCAGTGCTTAGATTCTTCATGAGCTTCACAACTGACTCCATAAGATATTGTCAGATCTTTCACAGATCTTCCCATTTTCATGGAATGTGATCATTATCTTTCAAAGGGTTTTTGTGTTTACTGTGAATCCAAGGGGAAGTCATCAATTTCAAGAAGGTGCATCAAAAAGTCACCAAGATGCAAAATAATTTAATAAATTTTAAATTACCAAGACTGTTTATCATCAAATTTAGAGTGTGTAATAATCATAAAGGAAGTAGGGATACCCAAAAAATAAGTTGTAAGAACATCCAATTAAATCTAACAAAAGATGGGATAATGATCTCTACCACACAAAATATATGCAAGCAGTGTTAAGTTGACTGAATAAAATCAATATTCAAAAGAAAATTTATCAGTTTAGAAGCCTATACATTTATGTGTATATATATATATGTATGTATGTATGTATTTAGTTATATGATTCTGATTACTAGAAATAGATAACTGCTATGGTTGTCTATGATTCAGTTCAATTAGTATATATTTCTTATATTTCCAGTATTATATTAGGTCTAAATTATACTCATTAGAAGAGATGTAAGAATGAATAAAAAATAGTTAGAAATTAGAGACAATTTACCTGTGCCAACTTAACTTGATGTCATAAACCCTAAAGATCCATCCCCATCCTAGTTCTACATCAAAATCTTTCAGGTGTGGGGTTCTTGTCAGTCACCTGTTTTTTCCAGTAAAATAAATAGTTTTAAAATAGAAAAAAGATAGAGAGTGCAAGACATTATGGAATAAAGATTAATATGTGGTATCTTAATGAAAAATCATTGAATAGTAAAACTCAAAGTTTAACATATTCTTCATTTTTTATACCTCATAACTTCTTTAGAATTTGAGTACATATATGATATTAAGGTATTTTTTTCATCAAACTAGAATATGGATAAACTACCCTTTCAGAGCTCACACACTGTCATTAATGCATGGTTTCAATTACATATCATGTAAATAACTCTAGTACATTTTCTGAGTATTAGAGCAAATGTAAATTATGATTTATTTTCAAGTTGCTTGAATGCCTAATCTGTTTAATTTAAATTTGATTTTGTGTGGGGACATGTGTTTGTCTCTCTGTGTAGCTTACATAAGACAAAACCACCCAAAAAGAATAATTAGTTAAAAGCAGGCCAAAAGATCAACAATAAAGCAGGCAAATTGCAGGGACCATGATGCCAGAGAAAAGGGACAAGCTTTGAGATGGGCCCCACATTATCGTTAGGTTACAGATTGTTGATTTGTAATCAGTACACCTCTAAGACACCAAACAAGAAGTAGTAGCCTGAGCTTTTTAAACAAAAAATGTTAAAATGAGCCAGAGAAAAAGGAGACATTACCATTAAAGAAGCAAATTTAAAAGACAAAAGAAAAGCCGCTACATAAATCTGGGTTCAGTCAAGAAAACCTTGGCTTACTTCACTCATCGTAAGCCAGGTACTGAAAGAAAAATATTACACAACCTCACTGATATGAATTAAGCAAATTGAGTAGACTGACAGAGCTGGAGTCTGGAAGATAGATTTACAGGAGACAGAAAGGGATTAGAGGGTGGTGAGGGATACCCATAAGGGCAAAATCTATGAAAAGGTGGAAGGGTGTGGTTGGGCAGTGGATGGGTGTGACAGTGGTGCAGTGACATGATTGGGCTCGGCAGTGCTGGTCAGTGAGGAGGAATAGGGTGTGAGGGATTGGGTTAGACTATCCATGGGACTGGGAATAGGGTTGGGGAAAGGAGCAGATGAACTCCAGGGATTTGTGGGTCTGTGGTTAAATGTATAACGTTGGAAATGCTCTTTTGGCAAATATGGCAGGATAGGGTTACTGCTGTAGGGTGTCTGGTGTGTGGGGGTATATGGGATAGGGCACACCTGTAGCAAGCTTCTATGGAATATCTAAGTGTTCATCTTCTCTTAGTGTGGTATATCAGTGGGTAGAGATCCACACAATAAACAAGAAAGTATTAGACTCCTATCCTGGTGAGTCCTGCTATGCTCTCAGTTAGAGGAGCAAGTGCATCTCGAGCACATAGGCAGTGCCTAATAAAAGAAAACAGACCAATATGTCAAGCCCTTAATATTTTGGCAAGTAACTATGAATCTTATTCTTCAAAAATGAAACTTAATGATTACCATAGGTTCTGAGGGGAGGGGAAGGGAAGAATAGAAGAGATGGAACATAGGGCATTTTTAAGGCATCAGAATTGTTGAGCATGATCTTGCAATTACAGATACAGGCCACTTCAAATTTTGTAAAAACATATAAAAATGTAAGATCCAAAATATAAACCATAATGTAAACCATTGACCATGGTTAGTAGCAATGCTTAAATGTTTGAACATCAATTGTAACATCTTTACTATCCACATGTAAAATGCTTTTAATAAGGGAGAGAAGAAAAGGGGGAGGGCATTGGGTATATGGGAATCACCTGTATTCTCTATGTGACTTTTCTGTATCCTAAAGTTTCCTTGAAGATAAAATGAAAAAAATATACTGGGGGAACATATGGAAGAAAATGTCACTGTACATAAAAGACAACAGATTTCACAGAGATGAAAGACACAGTGTCTAAATTTTTTTTATTATTTCAAATTGTTTTAATTTTTTTGTATTTTTTTGGTTATTTTTAAATTATTATTTCACTTTCTTATTAATCTTATTCAGTTATTTTGTTGGCTTCATTTTTAGAGAGGTTTTGGATCACAGAAGAATCACAGAAGTGGCAAGGGAAAATGACTGGTGTGAGGTGTCAGTGATGTGAGCATGCATGGGGCATGCCTCTAAGACATATGAATATTTTCAAGTGTTCATGGGACACTGTCTTGGTCTGTGGAGATCCACATAATAACTGAAAGAATATTGATTGTCATCCTGGGGAGTTCTGCTACGTTTTCTAATAGGACAGCAAGAATTCCCTAAGTGCAAGGGCAATGTCTAGTGAAGGAAGACAGACCATTACTCCAGGTCCTTGACATTAATGATTGTACTTATGAACCTTTTCTTGTGAAATTGAAACTTAGCCTATTATTATAAACTGCCTAAGAGTTACCTCCTGAAAGCTTCCTTGTTGCTCAAATGTGGCCTCACTTTAAGCCAAACTCAACATATAAACCTACTACCTTCTCCCAATGTGGGACATGACTCCAGGGATAAGCCTCTATGGCAATGAGGAATTATTACCAAGCACCAACTAGCAATGCATCTGGAGAAAGATCTTGATAAAAAGGGGGAAATGGTAAATACAAATGAGTTTTCATGGCTAGGAAATTTCAAAGTGAGTCAGGAGGTCATTCCAGAGGTTATGCTTATGCAAGTCTCAGCAGGATCTCTTTGACTGCCACAGTAAATAGTGCCTCAAATAACAGGGCTCCTGAGGGCTCTAGAGATATCCAGAAACTATAAGCAGGGCAGACACCTCAGGAATTTGATACCCTGTCAATGAGCCTAACTTTGGAATTTATGCTTCCCAGTATAACAGAGCTAGATTCATTATAAGTTTTCTACACATGGCTCTTTTGTCCCTTTTATTTGAACCCATAATTAGCATTAAACTTGATAAATATATGTCCCAGAGACTTAAATTTTTAGTCAGTCCATGTGCCAGTTGAACCCTGAATTTCAACAGAGTTACAACACTACTCCCCAGTTCATTGGACTCACCCAGGACAACTAACAAGGAGATGATGGACAATGCCTATCAGAAGGAATAAAAAGTGTCTGCAACCACAAGCAAGGTAGCTCCATCCACCTGCCCCATGTGATCTAAGCCCCCTCTCAATTAGAAGCAGAGTGGGCATTACCATCCCCAAATCCTCAAGATTGGGGAATGAACAATGGACTAAAGTAGGCTTATTATTCTAGCAATGGAAGAACTCTTATCATTGATGTAAAGGCAGTGGCAACCAGAGGTTCCGAGGGATGTGAGAGGAAAGAATAGGTGTAATAGGGGCATTCTTTGGAACATTGGATTTGTCCTGGATGGCATTGCAGTGATGAATATAGGCTATTGTTTATGTTGTCATAATTTACAAAATTGTGCAGGACAAAGTGTAAATTATAATGTAAACTGTAGTCCATGGTTAGTAGCAATGCTTCAATATGGGTTCACCAATTGTAACAAATGTACCACACTAATGAGGGGTGTTGTTAATGTGGGAAACTGTGGGAAAGGAAGGTAGTGGGGCATATGGTAATCTCTTATATTTTTTATGCAACATTTATGTAATTGAAAGCTTCTTTAAAAATAAAAAAAAATCAATTAAACAAAAAAAGAAAACTCTGGCACTCTACGTATTCCAGGAAAGAAAAGAGTTTAATATAGGAAATAGGAAAAAGCTGAGGAGCAAAGTTCAGCATAATCACTTTCATAAGGCCCAGGCAAAGTACAGATGGAATTCAAGGAAGCAGTCACTGAAGTGCTCAGTTAGAAGAATCTCATTGTATATTTTTCAAACTTTCATGAACAACTTCTACAATTCTCAAGAATCTTTGAGAAAGCTCTTACCAACTATGGGGAGAGGGTGGTTCTCAAGCTCTCCCTGAGAGTCTCTATTACTGTCACAAGTCTCCATCTTTTATGCATGGAAAATAATATTCTTTGCCTCAAAATCTTGTACACATTTCTTTCTTTGGGAAACTACAACTCAGAGTCATAGAAGGAAGTGGATTTGGGAAAATGCGTTGGTCAGACCTAGATCTTTGAAGGATGAGTGTATTGAATAATCATGTGACAGCAGACAGTCTGACACAGTTCACATCCTTGTCACCTTAGCATCTAAAAACATCTTAAAATAAAAACAGCACTAATATCACATTTTTTCTTAAAATGATGAAAGTAACCATCTTATAATTAAAAATACATGGAACCTTTCTCCAAAAGAGAGGTGAAAAGTCCTCTATGTCATTATTTCTATCTTTTGGTGATAGTCATTCCTATTTTCCTAAGTCACAACTACTTTAAGTACCTTGTAGGTTAAATAGTAAAATATATCATTTTACCACTTTATATTAAGTAGTAAGAAAATGACCAAAAAGAAAGAGAAAAAAAGAATTTTTAAATATATACGAGGTATAGATAACAAATCATAGAGGAAAATATATACAACTTCCATATGCCCTTTGTGTTTTCAGGGCCCAAAACGGAGAAATCATAGTATGAGTTAGGTTCTCAGTTTGAACCTTTGAAGGACAATGCCAAATGAATAAGAACAGATGTAAATAAATCAACTCTCAGAAATCTAAAAATCCAGACTTAGAAATCTCAATCTCTGATTGGGTAAAGGTTAGGTGCGCATACAATTTGTGCATGGTCATGAATTTTTACTTCAAGCCATGACCTCAAACTTTACTCCTGATAGGTTTGTGCCATAAATGATCTTTTATTTTCTGTAGCTTTCCATTAATTCTGCCAATGGGCAAAGGAGTACTAATAGGCAACTCAGAACATCACTTGCAGTGCCAGCATAATCACTGTATAATAGCCCTGCTTCCTCTTGACAGGTAAATTGATAAAGGTTTTATGATATAGCTATATGTAATCATCTCTATATCATTCCCAAACTTGTTCTTGGTCAATTCATAATAATTTCCTCAAGTAACTTTGTATTTGGATTAAATGGGAACTGGGTAATACAGAAGGAATAGAGGCTCATGAGTTTCTTTTCTTTTCTTTTCTTTTTTGGTCATGCTAGTTGTGCCTTCAAAATCACTCAAACTTGATATTAAATTCCTTATTGAATTTCACTCAGTGAAGTGCTGCTGCACATGCCAAGATTGATGGCTTGGTTGATCATATAATACCCTGTTCATATCACATATCTTAGTGGATCATGTTCAAGTGTTCATTCTCTATTAGAGCCCATTAGCAAATGAGAACCTCTTTGTAAATCGAGAACAGTTATCTGCAATAAATAGCATGATTTAGCTCCGAAATTCTAAAGGCCTATCCTCTCATTCTCCTTTAGAGGCCTGTAAAAGTTTCCATTTAGCATTCATATCTGCCACAAATACTTCAAACAACATTGGATTTGCCAGTCATAAAGGTCCAAATGTCAGAACAACTTGCCCAGCAGCCGGAATCTATTGCAGAGTTCATGAAATAAGCCTCAAAATCCTTGAACAAAATGTTAGGAAATTGAATCCAGCAATATATGAAAAGTGTGATGTGTAATACAATCAAGAGGGACTTCTCCCAGGATTGCAAGGTTGCTGTAACTTTTGAAAATTAATGTAATATAAACATTAATAGGATAGAAAAGAAATACCAAAGATTCATCTCAAAAGATGCTAAAATAATGACAAATTTAAATATCATTCATAATGTAAAAAATTCTCAGAAGACTAAGAATAGGAAAGAACTTCGTCAATCAGAAAAGTATATCTATAAACACCTAAAGCTAGCATCATATTTACTGAAATATCTAATATTTTTTCCTTAGTATCAGGGAAGAAGGCAATAAAACAATAAAGTTCTATCTCACCATTTCTATTGAACATATCAAGAGAGATTTTAGGCACTGTAATAAGGAAAGAAAAGCAATAAAAGCATGTAATTTGGACAGGAAGAATTAAAACTATCACAATAGCAAATAACTTGATTTGTCTGTATAAATTTGTAATCTAACTTTTAAAAAATTACAAAAATTCTTAAGTGAATTCAGTAAGTGTTCAATATTCAGGTCTAAGCATATAAGATCATTTTTATTTCTATGTATTAGAAATAAAAATTGAAAATTGAAATTTAAACAGTGTCCAATAGAATAAAAATATAAGATAAATAGGAATAAGTTTAACATAAATGTGCAAGATATATACACTAAAAACTGTAAAATGTTGCAGAAAAATTTTAAAAATACAAATGAATGGAGAGATATGCCATGTTTATCAATTGGTATTATTCCTAAAATGTCATTTGTGCAAAAATTTATCTGTTCATTCAACAAAATCCAAATCAAATTTTCAGTAGGCATTTTGTAGATATTCCAAAATGATTCTAAATTTATGTAGAATTCAAATGACTTACAGGATTCAATCTTGAAAATGAATGTATTTAGACTTATGTCAGAGTTATATTGGCATACTAGAATTTGTCCGTTCTTTTAAGTTGTTGAATTAATTGGTTTAAAGTTATTCCTAGTATTCCCTTAGCTCCATTTTCTATATTATAATTCCCATACTTCCACCCATTAAAATCACATTCATAGTAAAATATTTCTAATGAAAAATGTATCTGTATGTTGTCCTTATTTGCTAAGTGTAATATATGGGTCATCAGTTTTCATCCTTCTACTGATTTATTTGCCCTTTGATTATCTATAACATTTTTCTGATTATTTTTATGATGGCTAATCTTATTTTATGTCAAATACTTTAACTATATACACATATATGCTCATATTTATACACCCATATATATACAAATATACACATACATATATCATATACATAGGCATACATATATACATACTCATATATGTGCATGTAGAAAGTAAACTATATTTTGTTTTGTTTTGTTTTTCATTTTGTTTTGTTGCCAAGGCAAGGCACACCCTTCCTTTTGTGTAGAAGTTTGGAGTGTAGGGCTTATGGATTTAATATGACTGAGGTCCCTTTTGGATAGCTTAGCCCCCATTTTCTTACTATCATCATCAAAAAGCTGAGGTTCTTATCAAGTTAATATTTGAGAAAGGAGAAAGTTTAGCTACAGGTATTACATTCTATTCTGTCAGGCTCAGAATCTCATCATTGCAAGAATGTGCAAAATTTCGTGTGTTTTCTACATTTAACACACCATTGTGGCTTACTTAGAATTTTACTAATTCTAATATGCAGAAGGATTGTAAATTTTCGAGGAAAGTTATTTATTTCTGCATTCCGGTCAGTCATCAAAGGATTTTCTAATTTCTCCCAGTCTATGTCAGACCTACTCCAGGTATGGATGCTACTAAGGATCAAATTTAAAGTGCTCTCTGTCTGGATTTGGTTCATCAATATTTTCCTTGCAGGTATTGCTCTTCAAACTTTGACTTTACTGCTTTTTGAACAATTCATAACCAAGCCAGGAGTTAACTACCTTGTTTTTTCTACATTCTAATATACCCCAACTCTGTACATATTATATCATCTCCATCACCCAAACAAGCACCTATCATATTTCTGTGGACAACTACTATAGATTCTTAATACTGTCCTCATGTGTAAAAGTTCCCTCTCATTTTTTCTATAGGATCACACCATTCCCTTCTCAAAACTCCCTGAAAGTTGCCATTACTTTCAGAATAAAATCCAAAAAATTCAGTCTTACCATGGTATACTTGAAAGATCTGTCCTCTAGGTACTTTTTCAAATTGATTAGTTTTTCAAGTACATTTGCTCTTTATCATAAAAGAGGGAGGGTTTTATTTTCCCTGCTCAGGGAATTATCATTTGCTATTCCCTGGGCTTCCAGAGTCTTTCCCCAAAATATTCGCATGAATTATCTCATATTTCATTTATGTAATTTTATAAAAATGGCCTCTTCTCATCATTCTATATAAAATAGCAGGCCATACTCTCCCATGACATCATTAGCTAACAGTTGATTCACTTTCTTTATCTTCCTTCAAGGTATTTTTTATTATCTACCTGACATTTTATTTTCTGTTTATTTACTTTTGTTTGTCCTATGAAATAATCCATACTGCCTTATAGTAATCATGTTTTACTTTTCCTTGAATAGAGAGTAAACTCCTTGCATGCTTAGGCAAGGTCTAATTTATTTTGTAATTACCATAACATAATGACCTTCATGTTGCCAATATTCCTTCTAGGGAAAATATTTGTTTATCTCATTTTCTTCTTACATTCTAGCAACTGAAAAGTACTTAATTAGTTAGTTAATTCTTTTTACCCCACAGGTACTCAATTAATTCATTTTCACTGAATTGAGGTATACTTTATTTTCTCAATATTTGTCAAACCATCAAGAAGTTTTCATTACACTAATTGATGGTTTCAGGACATAGGTTGATTATTTCTTTGCAATTTCTATTGTTTTTGAAGTGAATGTTCAAAATATTACTGTGGGCCATTCATTCTTAGTTCATTGGTGTAACAGCTATCATTCCTAGTTGTTGGCCTAAGAAAAAGACTTAGATTAATCAAGCAATTATGCAATATCTAATACAGTATCTACTCAACACTTGTGGCTATTGAGCTATTAAAATGTAGCTAGCCCTAATTGAGATGTGCAGTAAGTGTAAAATACACACTTGATTTTGAAGACTTAGAAAAAATAATGTAAAATATCTCATGATAATTTTGTATTGATTATCTAAAAAAGAATATATTCAATAAGTTGGGTTCAATAAAATATACAATATTTTGTTTCTTTTTATTTTTTAGTGTGACTACTAGAAAGTTTAAAATTACATATGAGGCTCCCATTTGTTACTTTTATTATATTTCTTTTTGTTATCACTGGACTAGATAAAGATGAAGGACAAATGGAAGGATCAGTTAACTTTTATATGGGGAAATTTGTTTGCTTGCAAAAAAAATTACATGTTTGTTTGCATGTAATTTTTTCCTCATATACTACTAATATTTTCTTTAAAATGAAATGTAAACAGCAAAAATTCTTCATTATATAATTTACATTAAAAGCAATATAGAAAAAAATTTTATGGGGTGCTTAGATCAGTTATGGTAAAGGAAAAATAACAAATTTGTTTTTGTTTTTTTTTTCTGATGGTTTTGTACCCATAAATCTGGAGTTTCAAATATGGAGAACAGAATAAAAGAGAAAGGATACAAATGTATAGTGTTCTGTATTGAATTTGTTCCCCTAAATTAGTACCTATGAATTTGACATCATTTGGAAATATAGTCTTTGCAGATGTACTTAATTAAAATGAGATAAGCCCTAATCTAATATGACCAGTGACATTAGAAGAAGAGAGAAAGTTGGACACAGATACCCAGACAGAGAGAAAATGGCTATGCTAAGACTGAGTTATGCTGCCACAAAAAAATCAGTAGTCATGTTGTCACAAGCCAAGGAATGCCTGAAGGTATCAGAAGCTAGAAGAGGCAAGGAAAGACACTTCCCTGGAGACTTTTGGGGAAGCAGGGCCCTGCCAATACATTGGTTTCAGACTTTTAACCTCTAGAACTGTGGTTGTATAAACTTATGTCATTTTAAGACACCAGTTTGAGGTAATTTGTTATGGCCGACCTAGGAAATTAACACAGAGTGAAAAAGAAATACTATTAAGATGCATAGGCCCTGTCAGAATCCGTATTTATGAATTGTACAAACATGATTAACCTAGTATTTTTATAGTTTGTGGCTTATATTTTACCATCTATAATGGATCTCTACATTTGTCGTATTGCTGATATATAATTGCTTATATGGTAAGGAATCATATAAGTGATTCCTTAACCATGGTTATGGTGAGCTCAGCATCTTTGGCATGGTATTAAGCCATGGAGTTTCCCATGGCTTCCATTGTATTTTCTTCCTGTTTGCTTCACCTTTAATTATTATGTCTACTCATCTGAAGAGTAATATAAGTCTAATACCTCAAGGATTTCTGGGACCATATTTCTTTGCTTCCATGGCATTTCAAACTCATATAAAACTACCTAACAAGCATATATACTATTGACTCTTTTATTTCATACTTTCTTGCATGTTATTGGCCAGCTGGCGTAATTTTACTTCAAGAAGATATTGGATTCTATCAAGACGTTTGGTAAGAAAACTATATATACAGAATTATAGACTTCTAAATCAGTCTCTAAATATGACCCAACAATAAACAGAATTAAATCTGGAATATGAAGTGCTGCTACAAATAAAATATTAGCTAGTGGCATGATTACTTAGTAAACTGAGAGTCTTTTTTTCTAATCAGAGTAATAAGGTAGTGAAATGGAAGACATTGCAACAATGGATATGTATATGCAAAATTTCATATTTAGTTAGATGACTAGAGAAATGACAGCTATGAATATGAAACATTTTGCCTTTCTCTTACAGCTTTTGACTACATTGTGTCTGGCCTGATTCTCTTTGAATTTATTCTGTTTGGGTTTCGCTGGGCTTCTTAAATGTTTATATTCATGCCTTTCATTAAATTTTGGAAGTGTTCTACCATTATTTCTCTTAATATTCCTTCTGCTATTTTATCTTTTTCTTCTACTTATGGGACTGCCATAATGCATGTATTGGTATACTTGCTAATATCCCACAGTCACTTAGGCTTTATTCAATTTTGTTTCATATGAATTATCTATATCCATTCTTGTTGATCTACTGCACTGAGGACAAGAAAACTACTGAAGTTTTGTTATTCATTTCTTTTGAACATGGGGAATTGTTTGATTTTTTAAGGTAAGGATATTATTTTGGGTTTTGGTTTGTCTATTCATTGTAGCTCTGTGGAAGTAAAGTGTAAAGTCTTTTAAATCAAATCACTTTTTCCAGTTTTACCAAGGACGAATAGAGATGCAAATGCTCCCTCACTTGTACATCTGGGTTGACATGCATGCACTATATAAAGGCTGCATGCCATCTGTTTTTGAAACTGCTTCATAAATTGATTCTTAATTTTTTATCATGCTCTTTACACTTTTGAATTTTTGTCTACTATCCCATTAATGGAGAGATGTTTGAACAGGGCTTTCTCCTAGCTTTTGACCATTAATTACAAGAACGTTTTTGTATAGACATCTTATACTATTTACAACTTTCAGTGGATCCCAGGAAATATGCTTTGTGCACTTGTCATCTCTGATGGGCTGGCCAGCATCCAGATCAGTTACCAGAGGTCTAGCAAACCCAGGCCTTTGCCCTCTCACACACTTCTAAACTCTTGTCTAAATTTCTTTCAATTTTCTTTTGTATTTTCAAAAAGTCCTTAAATTTAGCTCAGCAATAAATTGGAACTTAGATATTAATGCAAATTAAGAAGATGTATCTCCAGGAATTTGTGAAGCCTTTAGAGTGAATTAAGGCCTCTAAAATTTTAATCTTAAAGAAATGATAATTCACTGAGTAAATTCTTCTTGGTATAATTTGTGGATAAAGTACACAATGGAGACTTAGTATGGAAAGGAAAGAAAGGAGCAGTGGAACAGAGAGGTAGAACCTTGGGAGATACATTTAGAGATAGTTTGTCTTTTGCTTTAGTAAAGGTATCTTTTAAGAAGGCCAATATTGTTCAAAAATTTTTGAAGGCTTTAGAATACCAATCAAATAGACTGATCATTGAATATCAGAAATTCTTCCTCCCTTTTTAAAGGCTTCCTTTAAATGTAGCAATTTAATCAAAACCTAAGTTCCCCACCAGACAGTTTGTCTATAAAGTTTTGTTTTGGAAGTTATTTCATTTTAAATGCTAAGCACAAGAATTGGGGTTACAGTGAGAAAACATATAAGAGACAGAGGTGACCACAGGAAGAATATGAAGCTTAGAAGTATACAAACCCAAGACAGAGGCAAAAGTTGCTTTTAGATTGTACATGGTACATTTTGGCCCTCTTTCGTCAGCAAGCACTTTTGCACTGCTAATATCCTGGTCCTGGTGTGGGTATGAGAGAGACACAATTTCTATAACAACAAATAAAGGAATTTCTTTGGACAAACAAATGTATATATACAAAAATCATAAAGGAAGTGAGGACACACTTAATGAGATTTATTATTCAGGACCTAGGGCAACTGTATAATTGCCTTAATTAAGGATTATAGTGAGAATCTGTTTACACAGAGCAAGAGAAAGGACATGAAGGTCCTGTAAACTTTTAGTCCTTGGGGATAACTTGGAAAGTGATTTATGGAGTTTGATCAAAGTCTATTCCCTATGAGCAATACTTAAAATTTGGCTTGAGTTGGCCTCTGTAACTTAATGTGAGTATGTGTAAGCTAAAGAGAAGACAGAGACTGTTTCTTTTCTCCCAGCAGAAACTACAGAAGACAAGGCTACACGGAACAAAGGATATACAAGGATCCTAAAGACACCTTTTTATTGGCCAAAAAAAACATTATATGGCCCCTTTTAAGGCTGAAGATTTTGCCAGTGTATGGCCATTGCATAGACATATTTATGAACAAATTCTGGAAGGAATTGCACAAGTTTTTATACTTTTTTTTTCTCTTTCTCTCTATTTATCTATCTCTTTCTACCTCTCTCTCTATCTTTCCAATTTTCTACCTATTTATCCATCTTGCCTTGTTCTTAACAGGATCACAGATCTAGTGAGAACATTCATATTCTCAAATTCTAATGGCACACTTCTGCAATTGGTATTGATATTCAGTAGTTATTTGTTTTATACCTACTATGTTCAGATTATATTTTGAATATAATATTTGTGAAAAGGTTTCATGATTTTCAGAATCATGCTTCTACGTTTTCTGGTGTATATGAAAGACATCATGTAATAAGTACTTTAACAATTATCTCTATTTCTACCTTTGAGGATAACTGAAAAATTCTCTATATTTCCAAAACTCCCTTTGAAATTTGAGAGATTGGTTCAAATGGAAAGACGTTCACTTAGATCCATTGATCCCAAGTAAAGTTTCACATACATTTCAAATGGCTTTCAGGGTCAGTTAAGAGTGCTTTGGAATTGAATGAGAGCAGTGGTTGTGCCTTTGGAGTATTTCTGGTATACCTATTTCATCTCCACTTGAAGTCAGAATCCCACATAAAGTGTTGCAGCTGTGTTGGCACTTAGGCAAAACGTGTATTTCTGTTTACCAGCATCATTTTGTATCATTGTAAATGGGAACATTCATCCCTTATAAAACCTTCCACAGATGCTCATCTCCCTGGGCTTTGTGAGTCTGTTTCCAACTCAATGCCAGAGAACAGGGCTCATTATTGCTTGCTATGATATTGTTTTCAACATAAGAAATCAATCTCCCATACAAACTGCCAGAATGTTTATTCTGTTTATTATGTGAATGGTACAAGTAAAATTATTTGGGCAAGAGGGATGGAACAATCCCTTAAAATAAACTAACTCTTATTTACTAAGAAGCTTATAATGAAAGTGATATCCAACTGAAATATAACAAAGCAGATTGGCTTTGCCATTTTTGAGGAAGTAGGAATAAAATTTGCAACAAACCTTGAATTAAATATATTCCTGACACTCCATTGCCTTGATATTCTGTATTTTCCCCCTAAATCAGTTAAAAGCTTTTAAAAGATCCTGCAAAACTATGTGAACATGTATGACATTTTAATACTGAAATCAAAATGATGATGAAAATAAAAAATATGCTCATTTTCTGAGAGTGGACACAAGCACTCTTTTTTTTTTTTTTGGTTCTTTGTCTTACCCTAAGTCAAAATGTATGAAAAATGTGCAATGTCCAAAAACCACTAAAAATGACAACCTTTAGAGTTACTTATAAGCACTGCATGATGATTATATAAGGGAGCATATATCAACAATTCTATAGCCATTCCATGTAGTTATTTCATATCTAAACAAAAATGATAAAGACAAATGGTCACAGGTGTCTTCTGCTGCCTCAGTGAAAAATATTGCTGTTATGTCCCACTACTTTCCCTCCAGAATGTCCCAGAGAACAAAAATGATGCTTCATGAAAGGCAATCTGATGATGGCAAAAGCAAAATAAGTCAATATCACTATCAGCTTCCCATGCCTGTTCCATGGGAAACTAAAAACCATGTTTGTAAAATGGTACATGTTACTATTCATGGACTAGGAACAGAACTCATAATATTAGTACTGTCCATTTCAACATCATTTCTATCTTTGCAAACTCAAATTATCATAATTTAATTTATAGTCAGAAACAACTTTGTTTTTCTGAGTATTCCCCTTTCCCATTAGTGATATCATACTTAATTTTGTATGCCACGCTTGCCTGTTTGTTTCTAATCATGCACGATAAGTCTATTAACTTTCATTTTATTCTAAATGTATCTCCAATCAAATATCCACTAAAGTCATTTGTGGCTATCCATGCCTCTTCCTTGAAACATTGTTCTTAGCAAAGGAAAAGAAACTCCCCCCCCCAAAAAAGCCAACAACAACACAATAATAATAAAAGAAACACAGAAGAAAATAGTCCAGGCATAAAATCCACAATGCTGTAGATGTTGTTTTGGTGTCTCACTTAAATATAAGTATATGAAGGAACTGGTCTTTGTTAGTGTGATCCTTATCACACTATTCACACACTACTTTTTGAATGCTAAGTGTTTTGTGCATTAAATAAACATGAGATGGCAACATGCTCGTAAAATTTAAATTCTAGTTGGTTTCAGTGCAAAGTTACTGTCACTCTTGGCTTCACTGAAGGCTTTAATCCAGCAAGCTGATAAATGCAAAGACCACCAGCAATCACTGCTCACAATATGGACCCCAATAAGGATGAAAAAAGAGGGGCAAGGAGAATAACTGACATTTCTATGGGCTCCTCAGAGCATAAAATAGACATTAACACATTGACTTAACTTTACACAGTTTAAACTAGTGAGAGAAATAAACTCGGAGACCTTGAGGTGAGAAGTGAAAGAGGCTCTATTTTTTAGAGTTCCCTGAACACATTTAATATTGTGTTAAAACAGAAAGCCCACTTTGGGAACACACCCAGTGACAGAGAGATGTTCTCAAGCCGAGTTGTTTCCTTATTACTGTAATAGTTACTTTTTGAGGACTTTCTCTTCCCAGGTCTCATGCTTTACCCACTTGCTCCCAAGGTCAAGAGAGACTAAAGTGTTTAGTTTACTTTCAATCAGCTTTCTGCAGCTTTGCTTGAAAGATGTAGAAGTATCTACCCCAACAAGACTGGGTCATTTCAGTTTATTTTCTCAAGCCCAGCCATCTAAAAATTTCTTCTTTTTATTTGATCTGGATCAGTTTTTAACCTGTAGAATATCTCTGAGTACCACCTCTGTGTTGTCGTTTTGAACTATTTAGTTTTCTTTACTTCACTTAGAAATTGTCATAAGTTAAAACAGAAAAGAAAAAAAAAAAGAAATTTTATTCCAAATTCTGCTTAATGAGGCAGGCATTGCTGTGTAACTAGATTAAAGCTTTCTGGAGGCGAGGGTTAAATGCAAATCTAATACATGCTAAATTAAGGGTGAATGGCCTATCTTGGACTACTGAAGACTATATCATCTTGCTGGAGGGTAGAGGAGTGAGGTTGAAATTGGAGCCAAGACCTGGGATAGTTTGTAGTATGCTCAGTGTCCACGCTTGCAACTTTTTTTTTTTTTTAAACAAATCAATTTTATTGATACGGATTAATAAAGCATACAATTCTTCCAAAGTGTACAATCAATGGTATTTGGTATAATCACATAGTTGTGCATTTATCACTTCAAACATTGTTAGAGCATTTTCATTATTTCAATAATAATAATAATAATAAACAAAAAACAGATAAACAAACAAAGAAGAAAATTGCTCACCTCTTAGTCTCTTTCTGTTTCCCCTGCTATACATAGCTGCTATTTTGGCTATTCTTATACAATTATGTAATTGTTTATTAAGCAGTTTTATTGAGATATATTCACATACCATATGATCTATCCAAACTGTATAATCAATGGCTTTTAGTATAATCACAATATTGTATATTCATTATCTCAAAAATTTTAGAACAATTTCATTACTACGAAAAGAAAGACTCCATACCCCTTTAGCATTCATTCTTCAGCCCTACATAACCACTAATCTAATTTTGTCTTTATAAATTGATTTATATATACATTTTATGTAAATAGAATCATATAATATGTAGTATTCTGTGCCTGGTCTCCTTCACTTAGTATAATGTGTTGTTTGTTTTTTTCCTGATATTACCATTGTAGTATTAACCTACATTTGTTAAGCTTCAAAGAAAAATGGTCTTATATATGCAATTCTATCCATAGTCATATTTAACATAATATATTTATATTTCACATATTTAGTTCATAATAGCACAATCATACAGTATTTATCCTTTTGTGACTGGCTTGCTTTACTCAACATAATGTCCTCCAGGTTCATCCACATTGTCATATGTTTCACGACTTTATTTCTTCTTACTGCTGCATAATACTCCATCATGTGTAATCTCAAAATTTATTTATCCATTCATCAGTTGATGGACACCTGAGCTGTTTCCAACTTTGGGCTATCATGAATAACACTGCTATGAATATCAGTGTGCAAATGTTTACTGGTGTCACTGCTCTTAGTTCTTCTTGGTATATACTTAGCATTGGTATTGTCGGGTTTCATGGCAAGTCTATATTCAACTTCCTTAGGAACTGCCAAACAGTCCAGCACAGTGGCTGTATTATTCTACATTCCCACCAACAGTAAGTGTTCCTATCTTTCCACATCCTCTCCAATATTTACAGTTTTCTGACTTTTTAATAGTGGTCAGTCTAATAGGTATGAAATGATATCTCATTGTAGTTTTGATTTGTATTTCCCTAATCGCTAGTGATTTTGAACATTTTTTCATGTGCTTCTTCACCATTTGTATTTGTAATTTGAGAGTTATCTTTTCAAGTCTTTTGCCCATTTTTTAAATCAGATAGTTTGTCTTTTTATTGTTGAGTTATATGATTTCCTTATATATCATGGGTAGTAAACCCTTATCTGATATGTGATTAGCAAAATTTTCTCCCATTGAATCAGCTGCCTTTTCACTGTTTTGACAAAGTCCTTTGAGGTATAAAAGTGTTGAATTTTGAGGATGTCTTATTTACCTATTTTTTCTTTTGTTGCTTGTGCTTTAAGTGTAAGGTTTAAGAAACTACCACCTACCACAAGATCTTGAAGATGCTTTCCTACATTTTCTTCTAGGAGTTTTATGGTTATTGTTTTTTACTTAAATCCTTGATCCATTTTGAGTTAATTTTTATATGACGTAGGACATAGGAATCATCTTTCTTTCTTTTTGATATGGCTATCCAGTTCTCCTGGCACCATTTGTTGAATAGAATGTTCTGGCATAGCTGTGTGAGCTTAACAGCATTGTCAAAATCACTTGAATATAGATGTGAGGGTCAATTTCTGAGCTCTTGATTTGGTTCCATTGATCAATCTGTCTGTCCTTATGCCAGTAACATACTGTTTTTACCACTGTAGGTAAGTACTATGCTTTAAAACAAGGAATGAGAGTCTTGTTTTTAAAGACATTTTTGGCTATTTGGGGCCCCTTACCCTTCCAAATAAACTGGATTATTGGCTTTTTTATTTCTACAGAAAAGGCTGTTAAAATTTTCATTGGGATTACATTGAATCTTTAAATCAGTTTGGGTAGAATTGATATCTTAACAATATTTGTCTTCCAATTCATGAATACAGAACATCCTTCCATTTAAAATCTTCTTTGGTTTCCATTAGTAATGGTTTGTAGTTTTCTGAATACAGGTCCTTTACGTCCTTGGTTAGGTTTATTCCTAAATATTTGAGTGTTTTAGTCACTATTATAAATGGAGTGTTATTTTCTCATTTCTTCCTCAAATTGCACTTCAGTAGTGTATAGAAATACTATTGATTTTTGCATATTAATCTTGTATCCCATTACTTTGCTGAACTCATCTATTAATTCTAGTAGTTTTGTTGTGGATATTTCAGGATTTTCTAAATTTAGATTTATGTCATCAGTGAATAGTAAAGGCTTTACTTCTTCCTTTCTATTTGAGTGCCCCTTATTTCTTTGTCTAGCCTAATTGCTCTAGCTAGAATTTCTAACATAATATTGAACAATAATGGTTGCAGTGGACATCCTTGTCTTTTTCCTGATCTCAGTGGGAAAGCTTTCAGTCTTTCACTGTTTCATACAATGCTAGCTGTAGGTTTTCAATATATGCACTTCACCATATTGAGAAAGCTTTCTTCTATTTCTATCTTTTGGAGTGTTTTTATCAAGAAAGGCTGCTCTATTTTGTCCAATGCCTTTTCTGTATCGATAGAGAAGATCACATGGTTTTTCTTCTTCAATACATCAATGTGCTTTATTATACTAATTGATTTTCTTGTGTTCAACCACCCTTGCATACCTGGGATAAAACCCCTTTGATCATGGTGTATAATTCTCTTAATGTCATGCTTGCAATTTTTAAACCTCTTTCTAGCATCAGCAATTCAGCAGCTATTGAGGGAGCTATGGAGCCAGAAGGGACTTGAAATGCTGATGGATAATTTTGGAGATGGCTGACATAAGGTCAATGGAATGAAAGGCACTGGGAAAAGTGATCTGGGCAGACAAAGAACAGATCACGGGGGCTGTGTTGAAAAGAGGTGATAAGCATAGGCTTAGGTGTCTTTAATTTTTAACTTAATCATGTAAATTCTGAGCCTCAACTTTCTTCTTATCCAACATGATGAGCATCCCTTGAGAAAATTAATGCTATAATAAGTAGAGTTCTATGTCAGAGTTAAAGGGGCAGAAGAAGTTAAGTGGTTGATATTCTCATCAATCACTCAGAAGTTGGGGCTCTTCAGTAATGTACTACCATTTTTGAATACTTAATCTATGTCAATCATAGAACTAGACATTTTACATTCATTATCTTATATGTTCACAGATCAACCTGGAAGGAAATTATTTCATCTTCTCCTTTTTTACATGAGGAAACTGAAACTCAAAGAATGATAAGTGACTGGCCAAGTCACATAGTTTGTGGCATGGATGTCTTTCACTTTCATTTGTCAAGGGCAATTAAAACTCTAAAATGAGAACAATAATATGACCTACCTTATAAAGTGGTTGTGAAAATTTGAATAATAAAATATATATAACATACTCCCCATAGTGACTGATGCAGTATGGTGAGACATTAAAGAATGATCATTCATAGTTGCCATAGTATTGTCATTGTTATTAATTTCCACACACTCCAAATCACTGTCATTGTTTGGAAGTAAGAAGGGAATAGAAGGAGATTTCCTTCATGCATCAGATTGGTGAGAGACCTTGCTACTGATTCTGTCTAGTCTCCCTTTGGCAATTTTGAGGGTTGGGGCACTTTCCCTTTCAAATCATTAAGACCTCATTCAGGGATTTTGAGTGCTTTGAGCCTTTGAAATTGAGGTCAGTAAGGAGTTGAATAGAGTCTCAATTTAAGCGGTATGCCCTGCTGATCTTATTTCTATTTTGGGGTCCCACTACTTTCATGCTCCCCCAGAGCAAATCATGGGGTCATTTTTGAATCTGTGGATTGGAGGGGGAAGGAAGGTGAAGAACTGGATTATTATTTTTCCAAATGTAGCAACTATTGCCCCAGGTCTGAACATTTTGGCACTCTAAAGACAGTATAGACAGTACAGACAGCTCAGGAGCTTGGCACCTTGCCAGTGGACTCTACTTTGGAATTTAGGCTCCCCAGTGTGACAGAGATAGACCCAGTTGTGTTTTCCCTACACATGGCTCTGCTGCTTCTCCATTTGAACCTAGCTAGTACTAGAGCTGATAGTTGTATGTCCAAGAGACTTAAATTTTGGGGCTGTCTATGTGCCAGTTGGGCCCTGAGCCTCAACAGACTTGCAATCAACAATCATCTCAAGGAATAGAGAGAGTTTGTGACTGTAAGCAAGAAAGTCCCATCCATCCCCCCCATGGGATCTATACTCATTCTCAATTAGAGGTGGAGTGGGCATCACCATCCCAGAATCCTCAGGATTGGGGAATGGACAATGAGCTAGAATAGACTTACAGTTGTTCTACTGTAAACTACTTGTGATCCTAGCAATGGAAGAACTTTTATCATGGATGTGGAAGCAGTGGCCCCTGGAGGTTCTGAGGGGAGTGAGAGGAATAATAGGGGTAATTTGGGGGCATTTTTGAGACTTGGGAATTATCCTGAACGACATTTCAATGACAAATACAGGCCATTGTATATCTTTTATTAACTTGCAAAAACTTTAGGAGAGAGTGTAAAATACAATGTAAACTATAATCATCGCTTAGTGACAATGCTCCAAGATGCATTCATCAATTGTGGCACATGTACCACACTAATGAAGGATGTTGATGTAGGAAAATGTGAGAGGTCTAAGGAGCAGGGCATTTGGGAACCTCCTATATTTTCTTGTGTAACATTTATGTTATCAAAGTTTCTTTAAAAAATTTTTTTTTAAAAAGTATATTTAAAAAAGAATCATCTAGGAAGAAGATAGAGAGTGATCAAGAATTCTTATTTAAATCATGTTTTAAAAATTGCTTAGGAATCAGTTAAAATGATTTGTTGTAGTTGCATACTGAGAGGAGGGAAAAAGAGACATAGAGAATGATGAGAGGAAAGTAAGTACTTTTTTTGTTCTGAATTCTCCAAATGGGTATGGGTGGGAAAATTATCTGAAAAGAGTGAGGCTAAAATATGGCAAACATTTTCATAAATAGAAAAATCAACATTCAAGATTAGATTATGCTACCTATTTTATATATTCACTTGCAGTTGAAATCTTTAGCACATTCTACACAGTAAAAATAATTGATTAAAGGTCTGCTTACTGAAAAACTTATAGCCCCCCTTTTGTTTCCATATTGCTTCTTCCTAAAGTGGATTTAATAATTAAGTCAATGACATGGTAAAAATAAACATTTTGATCCAGCAGAATCAACCTCAGTATTAATAGGAAAACTTTAATTATAAATTCTAATATTTAGAATCTTGACTGCTTATTACCAATAGAATTTATTTTACAATCACATCTGAATTTTGGGAATGATCGGTTGTTTTAGAAATTATAAAATTCTTTTTTATCTGCCATCTCTCCTGAAACATGGAGAAGTACAGAACAGCTTCTGACAAAAAGCTATCTTGCCGCATTATTTTCCTCCAAAGATTACTGAGAATGTGTGCCACTCACACACACACACACACACATGCATACATATTCAGAGATAATAAGTGCATAAAACACCCCCATATCAAAGATGCAAAATGAAGTGACATTTAGGCAGTGACGTCTTAATTTAGGCACCACAATGATTAGAGTGCTTTAATATCATAATAACTGATAAATAGACTATGTGTCAGACATTTCATTCCTTTTTAATCAAAACTCCTAGTCTGCTAAATTAATCACCCCCTTGGGGTACAGTAGCAGATTTCCAATTTAGTCATAGAATATTAATAACAAAATGTTCTGGGGGCACATTTTTTTATTTATGTTCTTTTTCCTTTCATTTATTTATTTATTTTAATCATCAAGAAGGTTTAAAGAGACAAAGCAGGAAGGGGAATGTTACCTTGACAGTTGCACGTAATACAGTTTAATTTACAGTGTTTCAAACTGGAAACATTGGAAGGACTGAAGACGCATCCTCTTAACTCCTCTTCCAAATTAGAAACCCCTTCAGTAATGCCCCTGCTGTATGTGCATCCAAAGTCTGCCTAGACACTACGAATTCAATTCTGCAAGTATTTTGTGTGCATCTCCTACACATCAGGCACTTTGAGAAGCACTAAAAAAGCACAAATAAAGGAGAGACCCAGGCATTTTACAAATTACAAAGACCATATAGAAGTGGTAGACTGTGCAGGCATTTATCACTTACCTTAAGGCAAATGAGAAAGACAGAAATATTTTTAAAAGGACTAAATAAGCAAAAATATCAAGAGCAAGAAGAATGATATTAAAGGCACAGAAAATATGGGAGGCCCAGATAGAGGCAGTAGGTGATAGAGAGTTGAGGCAGACCATACAGCCCAGTGTGGAGAAGACCTGTTCTTCACATTTGGGGGCAATGGAAAGAGGACTAGGGAAAGGTGGCAAATTGGGTTCCTAATTTGGGGCAATTGGGTGGAGGATGTCCACACCATTGCCTCAGCTTGAAGGACATTAAGTAGGCTGGAGCAGTGACTGTGAAAGCTTGATTAAGATGAATGGCCAGCAGTTCCCTCCAGGAATGTCACAGGCCTCTCTTGAGTTGCCATTGCCCTGACTTCACCTAGCCCCACCCCCTTCTCAGGGGTAGTCATGAACACAAGCTAAGGCGCCATCCTATGGCTTTTATTACCCCCACCTCCTTTTCTATTGTATACCTTTCCATAACCTGGGAAGAAGTTAAGTCTAATGGAAAGGCTCTGCCAGACCTTAAACTGGAAACCAGGAACGATCAGCCCCAAATGCTTATCAGAACAAGAATTCTCAGTGGTAGGACCTTTACCCCACAAGGTGGGTAAAAACCACAATCAAACAGTAGAGATGTGTCTCTCTTCTCTAGGGCGAAGCCCGCCTATGGCGCTGCCACTTTTCTACCTAGACCTGAAAAGCAATTTTAGGCCATCCTGGGAGATGATGGGACTTCTGCTGCTCTTTTGGAATCAGTACTATTTAAGTGACAAGGAGGTTTGCCCTTCTGGACTCTTTATTCTGTAAAATAAGGGGGTAATTTGCTGAAAGTTCCTGTTGTGCCCTGAACCTGCGTTTGCAGGACACATTGCTGTAATAACTCGCTCCACAGAGCCTGGAAGCAGCCGACAAGGGAACCAGGGAGCCACATACACTGCCTAGTGTGTCCTTCCCTCCCATTGCCATTCCAGACCTAAAAAGTCCCACAGTTAGGTAAATAGGAAATGTACATATAATTTCTCAAACACAAACCCACAAATCACCAATTATTCAGGGACACAAATCACAATGCATAGACAGCAAGAGATTTATCATGACAAAATCCAACATGGTGAGGAAAAGAGACAATAGAACTAGAAGAAAGAGAATTTAAAACAACCTTATCAATAGCCTTAGAAGGATAATAGAGAATGTTGGGTCCATGAATCAGAAACAGGCTGCTATCAAAACAAAACAGAAAGGGAATTTTGGTTTTAGGAAAAGAAATGAATAATTGAAATAAAACAAATCATACAAACTGACAACTATTCTTAATTGCAGTATAAGAACCAAATGGTGAATTATTTTTTTAGCTAGAATTCTGATTCTTCCTGGATAAAAAACAAAAAAAGTAATAGGACATAACATATAAGAGAAACAGATGTACTAAGAGAGTTATAGAAAATATAGTTAAATATTTTTAGTGTAAGGATTTGCCCTTATGCAGTCTGGAAACTGGTTAAACTGTGTAAGTCTGCTCTTTCTGACTATTTTTCAGGGCTTATAGCCACAGGGCAAGAAGTCAGGAAAGAAAGATAGATGTTACTTGGAACTTGAGAGAACTAGCTGGAACCTGCAAGGATGGGCTGGAACCCAGGTTGATCGCTCACCACTCCAAGTGTCTAACTTGTGCAACACAAGTAATTGCAGGACATGATACCAAACTTCATCAGAGAGCTCAACAGGAGGCGGCCCAGGATCTGGGGGAGCTTACAGAGATCTGGCAGGAGCACATGAGCTGCATAAGCTCCTGCTGGCATGCATTGACCTTCTAAGCTTCAAAAGAATATGGTTCCTGCCTTACATCTTCCTTTCAAATCTCATGAAATTGTCTCATCTGACCGACACTATCTTGTGTCTATACATGAAGGAAATAGGCCTATTGATTTGACAAATAGGAGGGTACAATTACCTTGTGAATGCAATGTTAGTGGAATAGAGAGGAGATAAATATTGACATACTTAAATATTATATTCATTTGAAATCACTTTGCCTCTTTTACATAAACTGTATTAAATCAGTTTCACTAATGCTAACTTTTTTATGTGACTTAAATTGTATCAAAATTACATAAATTATTATTACTGTTATTGTTGTTTATTGTTGTTAAACACCACAATTCCACTCTAGCTATTTTTTCCACAAATGTTGATTCTTTAATTCAACATAAACTTTTTTTAAACACTTTTAACTATTTGGCTCAGTTTACTCAACAGATTAGCTATTTCTCATAGAAATGTATGATTGATTTATATCTTGAAACTATTATATCCAAAGGCAGATATGAAATAATTCTTCCATCTGATCCTTTAATCAGAATCTTTGATGATTAACTAACATACGTGTACAATATACTCCAGTTACCTTTACCTATATACCATGATAATTTTTGCCAAATGAAACACTGCACACCTTCATTCTTCTAATCTAACAGCATAGACCTAGCCTATTTATTCTTATTCAACCCATACTAGCTTTGAACATCATCTCTTTCTTTTCTTAAATGAATTCAATCTCACATAAATTTCTTGGAAAAATTATCGTTGTTCAACATATCATCTATTGATTTATATTTTCTTAAAACCACATTTGCCCTATTTTTAAGATGCCTGCCTTCCTTCCTTCCTTCCTTCCTTCTTTCTTCCTTTCTTTCTCCATCTAAAGACAACCTCCCATATTTTGACATGACTCCTGGTTTTTTTACTCTTCTCCTGCATGTAATTCTTTAAGGTGTAGAGACAAAGAGACAAAATCACTCAGAAATATGTGTCATCTGTCTGCTTCATACAAAGAATAGCAAATTGTAGCCATAATAAACTAAATGCATTATTGAATAGTAAATATTAAGTCTAAAAGTCATTGAGAATTAGCAGAGTTCTGAAAATTTTAAATAGGTTCATTTAATAGACCAGGTCAAAGATACTGTCAAAGAAGACATTCTTCAGTTTGAAAATTCTGCAATACATAGAAGGCACTTTGTGTGGACTACTCAGTTACTGGAAAACAAATAACATAATCTAAATTATCTGTAGAAAGTACAAACTTTCATATTGTGGATAACAGGTTCCCAGCCCTAATTCCAGCATTTGTAATATGTAGGACCTTGGACAACTTACATGACCTCTCTCATCAGTGATTTTTTCATCTGCAAAATAATAGCTATGTCTAGATTTGAAGTGTTTTAAGTATTAAATGAGATAACTCCTTAAACACTGTGATGGATTGAATTGTGAACCCCAGTTTGGACATGTTTATGGTCTTGGTCCACTTTTTGGTGGGTGTGGACCTGTTGTAAATAAGATCTCTTCAAGACGTGATTTCAGTAAAGGTGTGGCTCCACTGAATCATGTTGGGCTTTCATCGGGATTATTAGAGTCCTTAATAGGTAGAGTGAATATCAGACAGAGAAATCAGGAGAGGCTGCCATGTGCATTGCCATGTGACAGAAAAACCAGGATCAAAGAGCTCTGGCAGCTAGGCTCAGGACACCACAGTTTTTGGGGAGAAAGCATTCATTGACTTCCTGATGCCTTGATTTTGGACTTCACCTAGCTTCAATACCATGAACCAATAAATTATTCCAACCCATTGTGTGGTATTTGTTTTAGCAGACAGGTAACTGAAATACACAAAATATCTAATATCTTTCTCTTTTCTTTTCTTTGTCTGTTTTCATTTCCCACAATAGTGTCACAGTCTTTAAAATCCAAGCTGTTATTCTTCTATGGTTTTGCTTAGATCTGAACTTCATTTTATTTGTAACAATATCAGGTTTTCCAAAAACTGTGCATGGGTGAATTTTTTGTCAAATGCCATGTATTATTTCTAGAGCAATTATTTAAAGATAGGCTATAATCTAATCTGTCAACATGTAGGCACTCAATTGAACCCATCACTCCAGGCACTTAAAATCAAATGATATATTCATTGAGTGTAGCTAAAAATGAACAAACAAACAAAATTTTTTTTAGTAAGAGAAGATGCAGCAGTTACCTGACACCCCAGTTTCCCATATTTTCTTTTCCCAGTGCCAGCACAGTGTATACTTATAGTCTTAATAATCTCTGACTCAGGATGGATGCAGCTGAAGGTGATTGTCATAGTGATGCCCTTCTTTGACTGTAAATTCATTGATCTGAGTTTCTGCCACATTTACTGTTAAAACTATATAGCAGGTAGATTGCATTCAGCTTCAAATAGCAGAATATCTGGCTATTGATATAGCACTTCAGAATCTTGAATACGGTATTTATACAGTAGTTCAAAATTGTGTCTGGGTGCTTAGTATTTCCATGATTCTCTTTTCTTTCCCTTCCAGGACCCTGGATGACTGCAACTACTTTTAACAGGATCTTCTCACAAGACAAAGGAATCCTAAGCAGTAAAGAAATGTGTCAAGGGGTTAAAGGAGCTTTCTTTTCATGTTTTTATCAGGGAGAAAAATCTTTCTCAGAACCCCCTGGTATGTCTTCCACAGTGTAGTTTGAAACTCGAGGTTATCATAAAAAGGAAAGATGTGCCAACCCCAGCAGTTGTTTTACCCATCTCTCAGTCCATGGATTATGCTCTTTTGCCTGTTCCTATGTATGAGAACAAAAGCTGTTGCCCTCTAGGCCATCTCTTCTGTGGTATTTCAACTGAAGCCTCACTTACATAATCATTGACTAATTTAGTCTTATGATCCAGTCAAAGAAACAGAAGACTTAATTATTTGCTCAATTGCTTTATTTTGTGTAAGATGAAAAGGATTTATAATGTTTGTTAGTGAAAAGTTACCTCAAATTTATGCTTATTCTGTAACAAAATATGCTAATTATCAAAACTAGACTATGCAGCATGACTTTCATTACTTTTCTTCTAAGGAGAAGAAATCAGGACAAAGTTCTGCAAAAATTCACTACCTTCCAATTCTTGACTACCTACATCTTTCATTTTTTAAAGATCTAAATATTTGTGAATAAATTATCACAATAGATAATAGACAATTAGGATTACAAGGAATATGGGTTTTTCCTATTCCCTTTTCCTCCAGTGTTAGAATATATGGATGTTTTTGCTAAGATGTTAGGAAGAGAAGAAAAATGGAAGAGAAATTTTATTTGAATATGTTCCAATACTATGCATATATACCAATAAAATAATACTTATTAAATCATGAGCTAATAGAACTAATAAGAAATTTTGGTTGAACAGCTATATAAAAGCAAAATATTTAAATATTAAAACTCAACTTTTGATGAAGAAAAAAATTCCTTTACAAAAACATCAACAACTAAAAACTGCTAGAAAATCACTTTACAACCTATGAAAAAGATCTCCTTTTAGAAAATTGTAAAAGTACTGAGTGACCAAAGGGAGATATAAAAAAAACTAGTAAGAGTAAGTAGCCTATTCCTACACTGGAAAATTCAATATTGCAAAGATGTTATTTCTTCCTCAAAGAATGAACAAATTCCAATAAGGTTTTCATACCTTCTTATTTTGATTTGATTTCAAACTTCAAAAAAGAGATAGGAATAGCACATACATTCAAAAAATGTTTACATTTCCATTTTTTTATTCTCTCTCTCTCCCTTTTTATTTTCATTAACGATTAACTATTTGAGTAAGTTGCTGACATTATGCCTTTTATCTTAAATAGTTCAGTATTTATTTCCTAAGAAAATTGATTTATTTGACATAACCACAATATAATGGTCACAATCAGGTAATATAATATCTCATTTCATGATCACATCTTGGTCTTTCTTTGTCTTTTATAATCTTAACCATCAAGAATATAGGGCAGTTATTTTATAAAATGTTTCTCAAAGTTTCCTCATTTAGATTCAGATTATGTATTATGGCACAAATTCCATAGAAATGATGTTAACTTACCATGCATAACATCAGGAGGCCTATAATGTTAACCATTAATAGAGATGTTGATTTTGATCACTGGTTTAAGATGGTAGCTGTCAGATTTTTCCAACTGTAAAGCTACTATTTTCCTTTTTGCAATAAGCACGTAATTAGAAGGGAGATATTTTGATACTGTAAACTTCCTGTTCCATATCAAACTGAGTTTTACCACCCATTGATGATTCCTGATTGAACATATTTTAACTCTGATGGTTGTTGTGGTGATTAATTAACTGCCTCATGTCTTTCATATCTATTAGTTGACAGTCTACTATAAAAAATGTGTTTTTTTCTTTTCCTTAATTAATTTATTTTATATTTATATTATTTTGTACTCATAGAGTCTCCTTTTATTTCTATGGTTTATAATGTATTACTATCATTATTTATTCTAATATTCAAATTGACTTGGCCAGTGCAAGCATCTTCAATTTGATACCTGAATTCCATTGACAAGTTTTCCCCAGTCCTTGAACACTTCTTTTTTGTTAGAAGCATCCACATCTCCAAAGAGCTCCTATTGTTTTTAGTGGAGAATAGTATTGATACCAACATTTGGGCAAAATGGTGCTCATTGTTTCTATGTACTCTCAGAGGAAAACAAACATAAAAAATATATGTATGTCTGTGTGTTTAGATATATAGGTAGAGAGAGAGAGAGAAAGAATTTGTGTTTATGTTGATAAATCAATTTCAGTCCAATACCACAAGGTGTATTCTAGCCCCTTCTTGCCCTAGTTATAATATCCTTTACAAAGAACGAGAGAGAGAGAGAGAGAGAGAGAGAGAGAGAGAGAGAGAGAGAGAGAGAAATCTGGCTCCTACTGTATTATTCTCAATATAGTCAATTATTAACCAATTCCTAGAATACACAGAAAATAAACTTAGAATCCTTAATTGAACCTTTACAAAAACAAACCTGCTAAACCCAGTAACCAGAATTTCATATTTATTTAAAGTTCTTTTTGTTATTAGTTTGAGGGTATGTTGTAAAAATTCTGTATTTAAAAGTTACCTGAATTAGTCCTTATAGCTGTTGGCCAATTTAATGTAATTATGAAGTCCAAAAATATAATTGGATCATGCTTGTAAACTGATCTGTTAATCTGGGCATGATTAAGTTATGATTAGAGCGTTGACTGGGCCGTGCCAGTAGGGCATTGAGCCCCACCTCTTGGTGGGTGGGGAATCAAATAAAAAAGGTCAGGCAAAGGACGGAGAAAGCCATTTTTGAGAAGCAGTTTTGATGTTGGAGAAAAGGCCCCAGAAGAAGAGAAGTGAGCCGTTCACCTGATAGTCTACAGCTGACCTTGTGGAGGAACCAGAAGAGCTAATCCTGGAGAGAAAGGCAACCCCAGGAAGAGAGGAACCCAAGAAGCCTGAACCCAGGCAAACGTCGGCAGCTGTCTTGCCCTAACACGTGACAATGGACTTTGGTGAGAGAAGAAACTTAACGCTTTAAGCTGGTAACTGTGGACTTCTACCCCAAATAAATACCCTTTATAAAGACCAACCCATTTTTGGTATTTCACATTAGCACCCCTTCGGCTGACTAATACAGTCCTTTTTTCCCCTTCTGATTCTGTGTGGTTATGTTACTCATTTGATGCAGTTTTAGACTTATTTATTCCTGTTGGTACTCCATTTTACAATTTCCAAGCTCTTGATTTCTACCACAACCATCCCATTGCTAGCTATCATTTCCTCTCCCTTGGATTAGTGCGATAATCCCTGAACTGCCTGAATGGTCTTCATCCTTCCATAAAGCAGCTATATCCCTGACTATGCTACTCCCTGGCTTTAAACCCTCCACCATTAGCACCTTAGCCACTCAAAATAAAGCCAATGGCTTACAATTTTATAAGTCTTTACATATGTTGCCTCTTCCCATTAACTTTCTGGCCTACTTTTCTAATCTCTCCCTCACACAATTTTCCTACCCACATGGATTTCATTGGCATTCCTCAAATATTTCAGGCACTTCTTTTGCCCATACCCCTTGTTTTTCCCTGTGTTCAAAATGCCCATTCCCTAAAGAGTAGAATGGTTTGGTCCCTCACTTCCTTCAGGGTTTTTCACAAAGCGTTTCTCAGTGAAACCTTCCTTGGTCAACTTTTTTTATGATGTAAACCTTCACTTCACTCTTTTGATTCCTTCTCTCCATTTCATTCTTCTCCATAGCACTTACTGCAAACATTTCCTTATTTACTTTACTTGTCTGAATTAGAATGTACATTTCAGTAAAGCAGAGGTGTTTGCTGTTTTGCTTGCTTTTTATCCCAATGCTGAGTACTGTGTATAGCACATAGTAGGTTTTTAAATAAGTATGTAATGAATGAGTTAATGAATGAATGAGTCCTCTTATCCTCAGTTTCTCTAAAGTATTAAGAAGGAAACAGTTTAAAAGTAGCCAAAAACTATTTTAAGGAACACAGTAGAAAAAGGAATTGAGATTTTAACATACATTTTTTAAAGTATTTTTCCTGAATAGGTTGTTTTCTATGGGATGTGTTTGTGTGTGTGTGTGTTGTGTAAAGGATATTAGGTCTTATTTGTATAAGTAGTGTATATTTCTGGATTTAAAAAATCTTGCTTTCAATAGGAGGATTCCTGATGGAATGTAGAGAAAAAACAGCCATGTCATAGCTCTTCATTTGCCAAAATCCCCCAAAGAATCTTATCTCTCACTTTATCTAATAACTGTAAGTTTGACTCTGCCCTGGATGTTCTGTTCTCTGTATTTGAATGATATTTTAGAGGAAATAGCACAGCACTGATGGCAAAACAGGGTTTGCATACTCTTTGCACTGGGTAGGCAGGGATTTTTCATTCTATACATCATTACAACTTTCTCCAGTGATTGGGCACCAATTTCACCTCAATCCATCACAAGCTACCTGCTTACATACTCAGCATCCACAACAAGCAGGAAACAATCTCCATAACACACTATCTGTACAACCTTGTAATTTCGACTGCTCATAATAAAAATGTTATGATATGCATCTCAGTGCAATCTCATCATGCTAGCATGCGGCAATAAGCTAATGGACTGTAACAAAACTCAGTTTCAAAAATGCTAAACACAATGATAATAGGGAAAAATAACAAAAAACTCCACATAGGTCTCCAATTGGATTTACATATTCTTTGCATTGAGATTTACATAAATTTTCACAAACTTTACTTACTAGTTTATTCCAAATGATCTTCATATTTTAGTTTAATTAAACTAACCTTTCTAAATCAACACTGTGGACCAGGACCAAAGGTTCTGACACAACTGGATATCCATTTCCAAGTTTGCCATTCTCAATTTGTCACACTTTCCCTTTATTTTCAGTCACTATGTTTGGGAGGAATACAAGGAAACTAGACTTCATTTGTCAATTAAAAAAATATGTCTATTGTATACAAGATGCAAGGGACACAATGGTGAACACAGCAAAAATGATGCTCATTCTAATGGCTCATAGAACCTAGTGTAAAAGACAGAAATTAAACAATCCCTTATATAGATCTTCAAAGTTAGATAAGTACTACAAAAGAAATATTTAGTGATCTGTGTAATATATAAACCAATGTTCTAGGGTCTAGAGAAAGCTCTGGTCTAGCGATCAGGTAGTCACAAGCATATTCTAGGAGCAGATTTGGTTAGTTCAAAGCCTCAGAGCAAGGGGAAAAAAGCATTGTGGATTTAATCACCTGAAAGAGGGGCAGTGTGGCCATGACATCTTAAAAAATGGGAGATGGTGACACATGAGGCTGGACATGTTGGCCTGGCTGGATTTGGAACTTTATGAAATATAGGACTCCATTAATAATCTTTAAAAATAGAAATGATTTAATCAGATAAGTATTTTATTATGATCCTTCTGACTAAAGTAAAGGGAATGGATTTGAAAAGACAAAGGCGGAGGCTGAGAATAATAGGCAAGATGATGGTGTCTTGATGCCAGCGGAAATGGGGAGGAATGTAGAGATTGAAGACAGATTTAGGTGGAAAAATCCACAAGACATAACAATTGCTTGTATATAAGCAGGGAACAATGTGTCAAGGATGATAGCTAGGTTTCTTACTTGCTTAGTTAACTACTTGCTCAATAAATATTTGGCAAGTATTTATTAAGTAAAACATTATTGAAGGGCTAGAGCTAAAGCTGTGAACAAAGCAGAAAGAAATTTCTGTCTTCATGGAATCAGCACTTCATGGAACTTATAGTCCATTTGAGGAAGACAGACAATAAACTAATTAGTGTGTAAAATACCTAGTTGGTGAGATGGTGATAATAGAGAGAAAAATAACTCATGAAAGGGATGTGGAAGGTGTGGGTAAATGTAATGTTGGAGAATTGCAATTTTAAATAAGAGTGTCAAGAAAGAATGTATGGAGGATGAAATTTGAGCAAATATTGAAAGAAGAACTGGAATATGAAAAGAATACTGGGAAAGGGTCATTTGTGCAAATATCTGAAGAGGATGAAGGAGGCATTCTTGCAGATAGCTTGACCAAGAGTATAACTTTATGCCAGTGTCCTTTTTAGAATTCTTAAAATCTTTCTGCACTATTGTCTGCAACAGTCTAATCTCCGCATTCACCTTAGCTTCTCTCTGTACTCCCTTTTCCCCTTCTCTGTTTTCCTTTCTTCCCAATAAATAAAAACTAATATACTATGTCATGTATTACTCTCAACTAGAAGGCGAGCTCATGATGGTAAAGATATTTGTCTGTTTTGCCTAGAGCATTTCGTGGGATACAGAAGACATTCTACTCATATTTGTTGAATGAATAAATGGTAGCACACCTTTAGAAGTATCACTTTTATATACCTAAAATATTGTGTTCAATTATTTGGTAATTGTTATGTGACAAAGAGCTCTGCATGCTAAATCAATTTTCTATCCCTAGTTTCTTCCTCCATTCCATCAATTGATGGTTACAGCAATCTCAGATCCTGGATTGACTACTGGATACCCCTGTTGCTCACTGTATGAATATATGCATGGATTATGTATTTATATCCTTGTGAACTTGTTCTCATAATTTTTGCAATTCAAGTTTTAAGTAAAGTCCATATCTCTGATGCCATACAGAAAATATGAGTAGATAGTCTTATAATAATAATGTTGCATCATCATTCAGTAGTATTTCAACAAAGTAGGAAAGAAAAAGATGTTGCTTTTGAGCTGAAACGTGCTAGGTAAACACATTAACTGAAAATGTCAAAGGATTGAAATATACATTTAGTCTGCCTCCCTAAAGGGAAAAATAACAAATGCCTATGTATTTTACTTCTGTATTTTGTAGCACTTCCTGTAAAACAAATAATGCCTTATTGATACAGCCACTGCTGAAATGGTGTTAGAGTATTGCTATTTCGCCAATTTTTCTTCATAGCTAAAATACATCAAATGGTTTTAAGATATTGTTTATTGAATAAAAAGTTCCTTTTGCACTTGAATATATGTGTTTGCTACCTCATTTGTGTTTAGATAGAAAAAAATAACACAGGACTAAGACTCGCAATAAGGTAGCAGACATATATAATTGTTAGCGTGCATGTAGTGCACAGATGCTCTTCTTTCAATTTGGTGTTATACTAGACTTCGTGTCCACGAAACTGACTGTTGCATGCTTTATCATGAGTAAAATAACATAAATTCCTACTATAATATAGTACTTTGGTTTTCTTAAAAGACCTATGATATTAATAGGCAACACTAGGACCTAGAACCATTTTAACGAATCTTGCCACCTAGGGGAATAACTTAAGTAGGAGATTTTTCTTCCATCCAATGTTTCAGCAGCAGGTCTGTGCACATGTGTGTGTATGTGTGTGTGTGTGTGTGTGCATGCGTGAGAAATAGAGCAAGAAATAGGTCATGAAATACACTGAATGTTGAAAGTATTAATATTTTGATGCCCTTTGCTGATAGAAAAATTTGACAGTTTTTTGTTAAAGTGGGACTCTCCCGGTATCTTTGTATGCCTTTCCATTCTTACTATCTTGTTGATTAGGTCAATTATTTTAATATTCTCAGAAATTGAAAAGAAAAAGAACTTTAAAAATGCCAGAATCTACCATCTATTTTCTCTAAAATGCATAATTTAATCAAATTCTACCTTAAATAAACAGTGAAAAATTCGATATTCTAAATATACAGTTTATAACAAGATTTATTAAATAAAAACACTCAAGTACAAAATCAAACTTTAAATCTCATTATATATATATATATATATGTGTATATATATACACATATATATATATATTTAATATAACTTTAACTGGTACCATTATAGTCCAAAGTGAAATCTCATTTAATTGATGTTACAATTTTTGATATATAAAATGTTCTGGTCATAACTTATGACTTTCTCTATATAGTTTAGAGTAATTTTTAACATGTGAAATTATTCATGAATATGTTAAATAGTTCAAAAATAAAGATACTATGAATAATAAAAATTAGCAGTTGCTATGAACTCTTGATTTGAAGCCTCTTGCCCTTCAACTCTGAAATTTTTATTTTTATTTCTCTATTT
>JAQZBX010011321.1:0-42832 GCA_029593785.1 Cabassous unicinctus | reverse complement strand
TGCAACTCAGTGGTTACAGCAAATGTCATAGATTGTCCATTTTAGATAAATTATATGGTTTATGGACAAAAAAAAAAAATAATAGGGTGGGTTTGGGGTGGGGAATTACACCAAATGTAAGATATGGACTATAGTTAGTAGTAATACTTTGAAGAGCTCTTTCATAATTTGTTACAAATATTTCACAACAATGCAAGGTATTGGTGGTGGCGTGATGTATGGGAGCCCCGTATGATGTTTACGCATGTTTGTTTTGTAAGTTCACAACTTTTACTATATACTTATTGTTTATGTATGTTCATGTATGAATGATATACTTCAATAAGTTGTTTTTAAAATGAAAAAATAAAAATAAAGGAAGTAGATGGAGTCTTGAGGAGGTGCCTGAAGGCTTTAAGGTAACAGAGGCTCAGGAATTTTGAGACCAAGAATCAGGCAGGCAAACCCAGGCAAACCCAGGCAAACCCAGGCAAACCCAGGTTCCTCCATTTAAAATGGGTTCTTCACAAGGGGTCCATGAGCTTGCATTGAAATTCAAAAAAACATTATTCTTGTGGGGACGTGTTGGTGCGGGTGTGATATATTTATTAAATAATACACAGTATAGTGTGGGCTTAGTAAGGAGTCTGTGGTTTTCATCTGACTGGCAAAGGGGTCCATGGAACAAAAACAGTTAAGAACCCCTGCTTAAAAGGTGGGTGCATCTGAACAAGTTATTTAGCTATTCTAAGCCTCAGTTTACTCATCTAGATGTCTGACACAGAGTAAACATTCAATAAATAATAGTTGTTGTTTTTTACCCCTCATTTCCTTGGGAAAAAAAAAAAGGTAGATGTGACTGGGACATTCACACACAAGTAGCAGATGCCTTAAGTACTGCAGTGACCCTGTAGGCTGGGGAAGTCAGGAAAGATGGATGTGATCCTTGAGCTGGGCCAGGAAAGACGGCAGGATATAAATGAGCAAAGGAAAATGCAAGCACAATCAACGTGAGGGGGCAGTAATGCCCTTATACTGTACTTAGACTATTTTAATATGGTAACTTGGCAGCAGAACAAGATACTAAAGCAGTTCTCAACCAGCCCTGGAAAAGTATGTGTTTCTGTTTCTTTCAACTTAAAGACCTTATGTCCTCTGTGATAGTAACTGGTTAAAATTAATACTGAACTAACCAAGGCCTCCCGTCCCCTAATCATTCCAGTAAAAAGGTATTTGCCATCACCCTGTGGCCACGAGAACCCCATTTCTAAAGAGCTGCAGCTGCTTTACAGGCTTTTCTTAAATGAATTCACACAAGCTCTCGGCAAAGTGGGTGGCAAACGGAAGACTGCTGACAGAATGCTGTCACCAAGGCAAACAAGGTTATCTGTCTTAGGGATTGTTCTGAGCCAGGGAGATTGGTAGAATATTCCCTGAACTTGGTAGCAAGCATTTCTTTCACTTTACCAAAACTGTTGGTTCCCTGAAATCTCCTTGAGGACAATGTCTTATTAATACCTGAGACTTTACTGCCTTTCCCCAGTGCTTGGCAAATGGAGGAAACTCAGTGAATGTTTGGAGAATTCATAAATGAATGGATTGATTGAATGAAAGAAAGAGTAGATTACCTATTTATTTTGCCAAAAACTGGGGTGAGTTTAGGTTAACTGTAAGCCCAAATATAGGAACGTGATTCTTTCTGTGGCCACAGCAGCCCTTGGATGTTGCTTGTCCCTCCTCTCTATTCTTTGTTTTACCCTTTTAGAAATGATTTTTCCCTCCACTGGTATGAAAAAGTCCTAAAAATGAATGTTCCAGATTTCAGTAGTACTAAACCCTTTAGGTACTTTCATTATAGACCGAATTGGTATTAAGGATATGGAAGCAGAAGAGAATGAGTTTCTGTTGCTTTGGCATTGGGAAGAGATTTGGGAAACTGGAGCTAAGCTTGTGGGGCTAGTGGCCTCGAGACAGACATCATTTCATCAATGTCTTTTGCAGTTTTCTGTCTGAAAGTAAAGAAGCAAACATGTAAGAAGAAAAGATTTAATTAATCAAATTATTTTTTTTCCTTCCATAGTTAGGTGTTCTTCAAACATATCGCTTTATTTTTGCTATTTTCCTAACTTTCTATTTTGACTCCTTTGCAGGATTGAAACAAACAAGCAAAAAACCACAGGAGACTTTGGCTGATTTAAACAATCTCAAATGGTATTAGCCACTCAGTGCCAGAACCATGCCACAGGACAGCTTTGCGCTTGTTAATATAAATCTTCCTCTGGTACATTTCTGTTTCTTGACACCATAGTTAGTTTGACCTCTTACCTATTTGGTTGGTAGAAGTTGTAAGCATCTGGGACTTATTTTATGTATATAAATATCATCCTGTTTGCCTAGACGTTGTTAAACGCAACGATAAACTGCATAAAGTTAAATCTGAAACCAAGAGCATTTTAAGACGAAGCCAGTTTCAGTCAGCTTTGAGATTATGTAGATTTCTAAAGGAATGAAGGCACTAGAAACTCAAATGCCAATTTTGCCAGGTGAGACAAAGGAATCTCCTTCATATTCCAGCAGGCTCCAGTTAAAATTTTATGTCACTGACCTTTTTAATTGTCAGCTTTGTAACTGCAAAGCCCTCCAGCTCTTATGATTATTTTTTTTAAGATTTATTTATTTTTTTGTTTCTCCCCACTGTTGTTGTTTTTTGCTTTTGTTGTGTTTTTTTTTTGTGTGTGTGCTCGCTGTCTGCTCTGTGTCCATTTGCTGTGTGTTCTTATGATTATTTTTTAAATCTGCAATTTCTCTATAAGACTCAATGGGGTTGAGACTTGTCAATTCATTGTCATCAGCTTTTTTTGGTGGTTGTTGAAATCCTTTTGCATGTTTCATGTTTGGTTGAATTACCAGGGAACTTAAAAATTTCCCATTTGTGGTCCTCTTTGACCCACTTCTAAGATCTCTCTGATTTAAACTCTTCTGACCTAATGTGTCTGATATCCTTAAACTAGCAGAATTACATCATCATCATTGCTATGATAATTATATAATTGTGTAATTGTTTTGTGGAATAAAAATCAATCTCTGCTGGTAGAATTGAAATGTAAACAAGTGTGAACCTAAGACCAAAGTAGGATTAATAATGGCATGTCATATAATATTCAACAGTAGTAATATCCTCTCTGAGCAAAACTTCACTGTCAGCATTTCCTCGTGGATCCCAGAAGCTGTCAGTAGTTTTCTACTTTCCCTACTGACCTTTTGGGAAATATTCTTCTACTGATGGAATTGTCATTCTCTCACAGTGAAAGACAACAGTATAATGTTCAATGGTGATTGGCAAGGACTAGAGCTCAGGCTGGGCTGTCCTTGGCAGTTTCAGTAAATTTCTCCTACTGATTTAAAGAGAACTGTGCGTAATTCATGATTTTGAAGTTTCTTTAGCACATTTGAAAAATGTCTGACTTTCCTAGTGGTGAGAATTTAAAATATCAGAATACAAAAAATATGTAATTTGGGATATCATAGTTCATCAATTTCTTAAAAGCAAACTAAAAAAAAAAAGCCATCAATCCTTAAATTCCTTTATTCCACTGCTTTTATTTCATCTAATTTAGCTTGGCAAAATGAGCCATATTACTAGACTGAGTTTTTTCCATGAAATGGTAGGTTTCTCTCATCATAATAAGTGACTAAAAATATTTTTGAAGTAAGCCAGATCTGGGTTAGAACCAAAATCTATAAGTTACCTCCAGTGCGACCTCAGGTATTGAACTCTAAGTGAACAAAAGTAATTATAAGGCACATTCAGCTCACAGAATTGTTGAAATAGATTATACCCTTGGCACTAGGCCTGGCATGGCGTAAGCTTGCATCTTGCTTGGGCTCTAATCCACAGGGAAGGCATTCTGTATCCAAAGGTTTCAGGGAGTTTATATCCAAATAAAGATTTTACCATTGGAACTTAAAACAAAATTTAAAAACCTCTGCCTTAAAACTTTGAAAAAACTATTTTTCTTAAATAGTTTGGACATAAGTCAGTTATGCTGGAATATATGACAAGTCTCCATTAAATACAGTATAAGCTTCCAACAATTTATTCTTTCCTCATGTATTTATCAAGCTCTTCTGTAGGCCAGGTTAGCTTCCATGGGAATTAGGAATGTGCCTCCTATTGATTTAACTTCTATGTTGATCTTCTCATCTCCATTGACACTTAGTTCACACATGCACATATACAAAGTGACAGTTCTCTTTTCACTCTTCTTTCTTCATCATTCCTTTTAAAGCAAATGGTAAAATTTCCCCACCAAACCTAATATTCAGAGTGTTGCGGCAAAGCTGCTGTCTTCCACATAAAACATATCCTCATGTGACTACTACTACAATCTTTAACAAGAAGTGAAGAGGGATTGATGGTTTTGAAAATAAAGCAGCACCGAGTGACCTTCCAGCTCCTCCAACTCGTGTTCAGCTTTTCATGCAGCTTTACTATGCCTTTTGATTTAAATATAGAGTCAGACAGGCAACTACTGAATTGTTAGTGCAAATATATGCCCTAAAGACATAAGGGAATGATTGAGGTGAGTAATAACCATGATTGTTCCCCTTACTAGCACAGATAATTGACAAAATACGATGTGGTGCAGTAATAGCCAAAATGAGTTCCTCAACAGGTTCTCTATCATATCTCTCTATCTAATCATTTATCTATCATCTCTATCATCTATCTCTGTAGCCTCTATCTAATCTATCAATCTCTATCCATTTGCCTACCTATCTCTATCATCTTTCCATATGCATACACATGGGTGTTTATTTTAGTGTCAAGTTTCTTTGAAGAGCAGACACTAAAAGCTATCAAGCAAAAATGACCTGGTTTTGTCCCTCCCCTCCAGGTGCCAGGTTGAGGGAAGGCATCATGATTATTAGGAAATGTAGGTCGTGTTGAGGCCTTCCTGGCAGCGGTACCCAGTGTGACCCAGAGTCAGCCCTAGTTCCGGGATTCCCAACAGCACCAAGCCCTTTCTACAGATGTGAAAGCAGACATGGTGTTCTTTACAGAACTTTTCAGCACCACATTTGTCTGCCCAGGGGGGCCTCTGCATTAATGTAGCAGACTTCATTTCTGGAGATGGCTCCCCTCCATGAGGCCAGGGCTGAACTGGGATTGAAGTGGGATCAAACTTCTGTGGATGCCAATGTGGGATCTTAGAATTGGAAGAAAGCTGGGAGGCCTCATGTCCAACCTGATCCTCAGTGGGATCCTTTCTATGGCTTCTGTGACAAATGGACCTCCAGGATCTACTTGGACACTCCTGGTGTTGGGGGCTGATTGCTTGAGGTTGGGGTAAGCAACCCACTCCAATGGTAGGCTGCTCAAATTAGGAGAAGTGTTTTCCTTACTTTGAACATATGTTTGCTTTCTTTTAATGCCCACTGTGCCTTCTGTTTGTCAACTTGCCCAATTATCTTCCTGTCATTTTACATTTCTCTTGCCCTTTCCAACCACAGGTACCCTGATCTTTACCTAATCATTATGAAGTTAACCATTTATAAAATAGATTTCTTCTCAATGTTCCATTAAACATGATTAGATAAAACTTGTGATTATAATTGCACCTGGCAATTAATAAACACTCAATAAACATTAGTGATATTTTTGTTTTTAATATACCAATATGATATGCAGGAAAACACAGGGGCTTTGAAATCAAATATGCTCAGATGTGATTGTGGCTCAGGGATCTTGGGCTAGGTTTTTCACTTTTCTGAGCCTCTGTGTCCTCAGCTTTTTTTTTTAAGTAATAATAAAACCCAGTTTACAAAGTTGAATTGATTATGATCAGTGCTTGCATTCATAAAGCTATCCTAGCACATATAGTTACTTAGTAAATATTAGTCTCTACACCCCACCCAGTCTCCCCCAGCTCTATCTACCTTGTCTGCTTAACCTACCTCATAATCTAGAATAGCAGTGCAAAGAGGAACGGAATAAGATTAAGGAAAATTGGGGTCCCACATTGTCCTTACTTGTCCCACGATCAATTGCTTCACTTCCTTGCATTTTTCCCTATCAAATAGCCATGAGTCTACTACAAAGATTTGCCTCAAGGATCAAATAAAATATCCAATGGGTAATAACTATTACAAATCATTCTCTAAATGTAAAGCATTGCTATTGCGATAGTACTTAGTCGCTGAATAATTCCTGAGTGAATGAATGATCTATCCCCCCACCTCCATCCCACCCCACCCCAGTCTGGAGCAAGGAGAAAAAGCCCAATAAACTTAGTATGGAAAAATGGTCCATGTGTTTTTATGGAAACATATGCACATACATCTGATTGGCACTAATCCAGGCAAACAATCTCAAGTGAACATCTGGCAGAAAAGCCCAGTGACTAAAACGCTTATATAAAATTACAGAGGTTCAGAATCCCATTGTTATCCAATACTGACACACTTTCTCTAATTTCTTCCAGAAATTTCTATTACATCACAATGTTGCGGGATCCAGTGTCACGTTACCTGAGTGAGTGGAAACATGTCCAGAGAGGGGCGACGTGGAAAACCTCTCTCCATATGTGTGATGGGAGAAGCCCCACCCCGGATGAGCTACCTACCTGTTACCCTGGGGACGACTGGTCTGGGGTCAGCCTGCGGGAGTTTATGGACTGCAGCTACAACCTGGCCAACAATCGCCAAGTGCGCATGCTGGCTGACCTCAGCCTGGTGGGCTGCTACAACTTGACTTTCATGAACGAGAGTGAAAGAAACGCAATCCTGTTGCAGAGTGCGAAAAACAACCTGAAGAACATGGCTTTCTTTGGGCTCACCGAATTCCAGAGGAAGACACAATTTCTGTTCGAGAGGACATTCAACCTCAAGTTCATCTCCCCCTTCACGCAATTCAACATCACGCGGGCTTCCAACGTGGAGATCAACGAGGGCGCCCGCAGGCGCATTGAGGAGCTAAATTTCCTGGACATGCAGCTTTATGAGTATGCGAAAGATCTCTTCCAGCAGCGCTACCACCACACCAAGCAGCTAGATCACCAGAGGGACCGGCAAAAGAGGCGGGAGGAGCGGAGGCTGCAGCGGGAGCATCGGAGCCACCGGTGGGCAAAAGAGGATGGGGCCTCAGAGGGGGCTGTCACCGAGGACTACAACAGCCAGGTGGTGAGGTGGTGACCCCCTGCCCTCTCCTCTCTTGGGAAGGGGACTCTAAGCAGGAGCATTAACCTGTTGCATTACCTTGGAGAGTGAGGAAGATGGGCCGTTCAGAGGACAGCTGGCTGTATGTGGCTTGATTTGGACATCTCCTTACTCTTTGTCTTCATCTTGATCCAGCTTGGTTTTCTTTCTCTCGTGACATTTTTCAATCAGTGATAGTAAGAAGGATAGGATACATCTTACACAGATCACATCACTTTAGAAGGCCAAGGAGAGATGAAAAAATAGAGAGAAAGAAAGGAAGGAAGGAAGGAAGAGAGAGAGAAAAGAAAGAAAAGACATAGCCCCTGCCCTCTCCTTTGCTGTGTCATAGCTATAGTTTGGGTAACTGGAATCTACAGAGGTGCAAAAAAAAGCACCAAATTATGGCTTGGATGTTTTGCTAAAACTGCTCTGTTTACTGTCTGTAGTGGAACTCTTTGTCTGTTTAAAGACCGAGAAAGAGAGAGACCTTTTGAGCACTTAGATGAGGTTTTATGCCAATCCTCACTTGGGTACTGGTGCTCATCTATGAACTCTATTTGTAATTTCTAGAGACACACCTCCTACAAACCGCCTGTACCATATCCCTGAACGATGCTTCCTCCCCCATCTTTTGGGGAATGGGGTATAGGTACAGGGCAGGGGTGGTTGTGACTCCTGAGAAATGAACATTGGTAGGGACATTTGGAAGAAAACTTGCTTATTTACTAATTCATAAGAAGATCATACTTTATCAAGTTTTCTTTTCAATGTGAGGAAGTAATGATAAATTAAGAAAAAAAAGCGGGAGGGTGACTCTATGTCTATCATTTCCAAACCGGCTATAAAACCTTAGTTTTAAAAGGATCATTTCAGAATTGTACATTTTTAGAACAGTCATCTTCTTTGATATGGCACTGCCAAGTTTGAAATTCCGCTATCACAGAGGAAAAGACATTTAGAAAGAATTTGGCCTGAAGAATAGGACTAACATGTGTACAAAATATATTCAAAGGTCATAAAATGGATAACAACTCTGATTTGGGCCACGAGACATGGAGCACCATTAATGGGAAGTTTAGAGGGACTCTTATCTCCCAGCATCTTGAATGTCTCTAGGCCGATATATATTTTTTTCTCACTGCACAAACTTTATATGTTGTTAGACTGTGGCAATAGCCAGCAAATCAGGCTAGAGTATATAAACCTAGACAAACAATATGCTGCATCGCAAAGTGCTCCTCATCTTCCCCTTTTCCTGATCAAAACCACAATAACAAAAAATAAATAAAGAATAAGGGGGAAAGTGAGGAAGAGGAAATAGAAAGCCTTTATCTAGAATTTGGTAGAAGGATCAGACTGGGTAGAAACTTTCACAATAAATTGATCTTATCAAGCCTTTCAAGGAGCTGAAGTCAAAGCAAGTGAAGCCCCCAAATCAGATGGAAAAGCCTATTTCACTGATATCAAACATGTTTGATGTTTAAGCCAGCTTTATGTAAGCCACCTCTCAGGCTCCAGAATACTCTCTGGGGTTCAGAGTCAATCAACCCACAGCCTTATGGAGTGCCTGCCTGAATGGAGAGAAGCCCAGCCTCTCCCTCCAATAGAGATGTGGAGAAGCAGGTGGGATACTCCTCTCGCTACCCTTGGCTGTTGGAGGCCTTCCCTGTACCAGGAACTGTGGGAGGACCTTTTCATACCTTAAAGCTATTTCATATAGAAGGATAGATATTTGTCTCCATTTTATAAATAAGAAAAGTGAAGCCCAGAGACAGTAAGTCACTTCCTCGCGGATTTTGAACTAGGTTTAACAACTGCAAAGTGCAAACTCATTTTACTCCAACTCGTCCATAAAGAATGTGTCCACATGGCCAAATGCTTCCTGCGGATCAGACAGGAAGCCAGCTGCTATTGCCCAGAAGGGTCTGTCTCTCACACATGTAGATGGCACAGCAGTGACCCCGCCACTTTGAATGAGTCCAGCCCCTTCCTTATCACTGACCTGTGGAAGACCTGAGAGATTAATGACTTTAGACAATTGTACTTTTTTTTGAGCCATATGCAAGGGTGAATTAAAAAGGGCTAAGCAATTATTGCTTGTTAGTTGGTAGAGATTAGACTGACAAGGTACTAGGGTATCCCTTTCAGTTGATTTGTTTCAGAGGTTGGGAGGGAAGGAAGCTTGCCACTGGGATTAATGAGCAGCTCCCTCCCTATCTTCACATTTTGCTGTTGGGATGTAATGTTCTGCCTAGAATGGCAGGGCTGCAAATTATCCTTCTCCCTGCCACGATGAAACACACAGATGCACACACTCACAAACACAAACACAATGACAACCCATTGTTTTGTCATGTGGAAAATCAAAACAAGTTAGAAAGCATTTAGATTTTTCCTTTGAAACTCACTTTAAATTTTTGGCAGGAAGTTCATGCATAGCTGAGACTCAAAGGCAGCCCTTGCTAACTTCCCGCTGTTTCTTAGGCACCTCGGGATTTATATCGAAAGGCTTTCCACTGCCTTGCTGCTGAAAGCTTGATGTATGGGGCTCCACTTGAGACCAGATATCAGGTTGTTCCGAGGAGAAACCATCTCTTTATATTGGTCCAAGGCCAATACCTAGCAAATTAGAAAGACCTACACTGGCTTCCTCCTTCATAACTTCTCATTCTAAAACAGCATGCTTGTCATAACCCTGGGGTCTTCTGTTAGAAATGGCAAGGTAGGGATGCAGTTTATTCTCTGAAAATTGACTGCACACCCATATGCTTAGTGAAGCTGAGGGAGGGGTGGCTGATAGAAGGCATCAGAGACCAAGGACCCACGGGAAGGTAAGAGCCTTAAGATCCAAAGCCAAATCAACACCAAATTCATTTGTGTCAAAAGCCCAAGAAGAGGCAAAAAAAAAAAACAAAAAAAAACAAATATATATATATATATATCCATCCTCAGGGAGTACCACATCTGGTTAAACATTCCCTCCCTTCTCTTGAAGGTGGCCCCAGTAACCAGATTAGGATGAGGTACCCTTGTGTATACATGCACATGTGTGTGCTTAAATTATTAAGCACTAAGATACATAGTATCCATTTTACCTCCTTCTAGTCTTTTGGTAACTGGAGAAAACCTGCCCTGAGAATTATTTGGATATCCACTGAGTTTCTTACTAAAAATGGATAGCATTTGCAATCAGTGTGTGATTTTTTTAAAGTATTAAGATGAGGTTCTTATCAATGAAAGGAGGTAACTTTGTATTTGATTTCTGTCCTAAATGATTTGATCAAAGATCTGGAATATGATGACCCTTTTGATTATACCTTTAAAGTAACTTTTGCAAAAGTCTGAGTAGAGATAATATTAATAGGGGGAAGAAATTCTACCAGATAAAGCATCAAGAAAGTAAGCATAGATCATTAAAAAATAAATATAAGTATATTGGATAGGATTAATATCCAGCTGCTTTAATAGAGAAATAAAAATAATGGTAACTTAAATGAAATTGAAGCTATTTTATTCTCACTTAAGACAAAGCTGGTTTGATAGCTCTGCTCTGTGACATTTTCAGAAGACCAGGCTCTTTCTTGTTACTCTTTCATTCCAATGTGCAGCTTCCCTCTCACGGTCCAAGATGGCTACTCCAGCTCCTGCCATCTCATTTGCATTTCAGACAACAGAGGGGAAATAGAGGGAAGTTGTACATATTATTTCCATTTACATCTCATGAGCTACAACCTAGTCATTAGTCATATACAGCTGCAAAGGAAGCTTGGAAATGTCTTTGTCATTGGTCTTCATGTGCCTTGATAAATTTGGGGGTACTTGTATTAAAAAAAAAACAATACAAATTAACATTGATGGAAACTATCAGTCTCTGACTCAAAAAGGAATTGGAAAATATTTAAAGTGATTTTTCAATGTTATTTTTTTTTCATATCTAGTACTTGCTTTGCAAAGGATAAGAGTAAAGTTCTTAACTTTAAACAGTATGTAATGTTTTGCAATGTGTTTTTACATTTAGTATCTTATTTGAACTTCACTACATTCTTTTATGTTAAATAAGGCTTCAATTCATTATCCCATTTGGTTATTTGAAATAGAGATTCAAAATTGTTGAATGATTGCCCAAGAATCTAGTTTATTAGCAAGAGATTTGCTCTGAACCCCAGTCTTTTGACTTCAGAGCCTTTCCCACTATTTTATGCCGCTCAGTATCAGTATTGGGATTGGAAATTGCAAGAATATAAATACGAATCTTTACTGATATATATCTTCTCTTACCTTCTTTTGAAACTACCATGACTTAAAAAATGCCAAGGAAACTGGCAGAATTGACTCTTAACTCCCTCCCTCCAGTGAGGGTGCCTCTTATTTGGATAGAAATGTTCAAGAGATGGGCGATGTTGTAGATGAGACAGAAAGCACAGACATTTAAATACCTCTAACTGGATGTCCAATTTATCCAATCTATAAAGGATTCAAGATGTATGGTGAAGAAATGTGTACTCAAAACTCTTTAGGAGAGTTCAGTATTAAAGATATCCAGAAACAGTAGCTGCCTGAATAGTGAAACTTGAGGGGTAATTGATGGAAACCCTAGTTGAAAATTCCCTCTTTTTTCTCTACTTCTTCTTTCCCAGGTCCCTGAAATTCTATTTGTTAATTAATTGCTTTGGTTCCTAAAGGTGTTATTTGATGTTAAATGAGTCTCTTTGCACACTTGCTCCTAAGAGGAAGTGCTTTAAGCTGTTATAAGCTAACGTGTTCACACAGAAAGTTGATCTGATTCCTTGCCAACCATGACCTCTCACTGAGAAGAAAGTCCTCTGTGATGGGCTCCGTGCAGGGATGGTGGGCTAGGGAGAGGTAAAGGTCACTATGGATGGAGGTACAGCTCTAAAAAGGGAGACGCATGCCCGGTACTCTTGAAAATAGAAAAGTGACTAAGGCACAATATCTGTCCTGAGGAACAAGGGCAGGCTGGAGACAAGTGGACTGTTATTCTTTTGGCCATTTAAGAGTAGAAAAGAGAATAAGGCTCATGTGACAGGACCAGAACATTAGGATGGTTTTAGGGACTGAAGTACAGGCTAATTGAGTTGGAGGAGTTGGATCAAAGAGAAAGCTAGGATGGACTTAGACAAAGAATACCCTGATCCACAGAGTATTCTCTAAGGTTTTCCTTTCCTGTGGTTATTGTGCCTCCACTGGTTACCAGAAACTCCAGCTGAAAGACCCCAGGTATCAAATTTGGCCGAGTCTGAAGAGTCTACACATTCTATGTCACCACTGGGGAAGACACAATGGTTCTTTCTCCATGGCCATTTTGACATTCTTTTGTATCCTTTTCCTTAATATCTAAAATTCCATTTCAGTCCCTGGTCATAAGCCAATACCTGCTAAATTCTCACTACATTCACCTGGACACCCCTGAACTAAGTCTCTGAAACTTTGGATTAGACCCTTCAGGGCCAGTGGGAGAGTGCAGAGGCTTATGTGTCTTGTTGACTAATGGATGGAATGTTTGTGGACCCATCTTCACAAAACATGGCCAGACGACCTGCCTTGCAGAGGTGCTGAGATTTCCAGCAGACTCTCTTTGAATACCAGCAACATCTGCAAGACAAAAGCCCCTGGAAGGCCAGGACTCCACAGGAGGTAACATTACAGAACTCTGGATTGAAACTGTGGAAGCACAGATGTTTACTGAGCCTGTGTTCTGAGTTATCTATGGAAATGACTGCAGCTGACATTCTTTGGCCCCTTATGTGGAACCTCCGTGATTTACATGCTCTGCTGTGTTTTGGGAACTCATCAAAGAGCCAGACGTCAGTGCTGGAAGTCCCTAGTCCTTGCCAGGGCAAACTGTTCTGAGGAAGCAGAGTTTTGTGTGATTTAGTCATTGTCAGATTTGTCTTCCATCTCCTTGTCATTTATTATTTTTATCATGTGGTCATCTTTTCTTTTCTTCCCAGAAGCACTTTCTGGGGTTTGTTTGCATTATTTTTCAGATAACCTATCAATTCAATGTTGGAAAGAAAAATCTGGACTTTTACCTGGTGCCCCATTTTAGATGTAAAGATAGTTATTCAATAATTAGTAAATTATTTCTCCTAAGAGATATTTCCTTTTGTTTATGTGCAATAATATGTATGAACTCGGGTACTAGGAGACTGTATTGTGACATTATCAATCTTTATCGCTATTTAAAAATGATAGTTTGTAGAACTGAGGATTTCAATTGATGTGAAGCACAATTTAATGAATAAGTTAACATATTAAACTGTTGTGATGTCAAAACAATTGTTGCCCCCTGTGTTTTTGTTAGATATTTTTGCAAAATGAGAAAAGTTGGTCAAACATTTTAAGTGATTTATGGAAATTGAATCCACAGGATCAGCTGTGTCAAACTCTAAAAATCCATGCTTTGGATACAAATGTGGTTATTGCATGTGAAACTTTAAAAGCTATAAAGACAAAGAATACATGGATTGAAGCACTTTAAAACCTCTGAGGCCAGGTAGGATTTCACAGGCTCTCAAACACAGGCTTCTAAAACCTGGTTCTCAATGACTCTTCCCCCTCCCAGCACATCCCAACACAGTAAAATCCTCAGTGACATGTGGAAACAACCTGGAGATGAAGGAGTGAGGTACGGATTTGTAGAAGAGTGGAGGGAGGAAAAAACAGGAATTGTAGCAAAGAACCTGGGAATTCAATCTAAAAGAATGAAAGAAGGAAAGGAGGGAGGGCTAAGACTGGAGGGGAAGGGAGGGGAGGGGAAGGAGAGAAAAAGAGAGTGGAAGAAGAAAAATGCAAACAACAATGAAAACTAACATGGAACCCCCCTACAATTTTAATGTTTATGTTTTGTAGATATTTTAAATGACTAGTTCCTAGAATATAACTAAAGAAAAAACGAAATTCTAGTAGAGAAAAAAATTCATGCATTGAAATATCCTTTGCACAATGCAATTTATCTTTGACTTGTTCTGCGTAAGTGGGAATTATAGATTCCTTCCTTGTTTACGGGCTAGTGCTATTTGGAGCCTTAGAAAAATGTCATTTGGCCATGTTCCTCTGTGTAGTGGGAATCATACACATGCGATTTCAGAACAGCTGAAGTGGCTACATAGGAAAGACCCCCCCAAAAGAGTAGAAGTTCAATTGAACATGCACACACCACACACAAACACACGCAGACACACATATACATTTATTTGCACATAAACGCACATGCACACATATTCACACATACACACAAACACGCAGATACATATATATGTACATGTGCACACACATAAATACACACATACATGCACATGCATTCTTACATACATATGCATGCATACACACATACTCACATGCACACACATACACATAGTGAGGCAGTTGGGGCTCTTGTCTTCCAAGGAAAGCCTCAGTTCAGAGAAGAATTAAGGAACCCTCAAGATATACTTTCTTTCCCCATTCACCTTGAAAATAGTGTTGAAATAATATTGAAAAAATTAAAAATTAAAAAATAGTTGAGATTATTGAAAAACTATCCTTAATATAATACTGTTTCATTCTCACAGATCAATTTTCATATCAAATATAAATTTGAAAATTAATGGAGTATAAAATAATTCAACATAACTATTTATTATATAAACAATGTTAATTGTTTCTATGATTATAAAGTAACACATGATTTGAGGTAATTTGGAAAACTCAAGGTACTAAAATATTCATACATAATAGATCCAAACTCGGAGATTATTTTTATCTATTTCCTTTCATATATTTTATGCATTAGTAATTAGAGTAAAATTTAAAGAAAAACAAATATTTTACAAAATTAGAATCATACAATATTTGCAATGTAAAAACACATATTAACATATTAATGCCTATTCTTTGAAAACATAATTTTAATAACTGCATGTAGTTTTACCATTCCCATATTTTCCAATTTCCCCCTAATATATATATTACACCAAAATTGATATATTTGTACATAAGCAGTATCTTTATAAGTGTCTTAGAGTACTTGTTGGAGAAAGAACAATGGAGCACATAATTGTAGCTTCCCAACAAGCAAGGTCGAACATATTCAAAATTGTTAAAATTACATGCACCTTAATGAATTGTGAAACACTTGAAAAAATTATCCATATAATAAAAAAAAATTATAAATAGCTCAGCAGACTCCGCCCGCATCTCGCCAGGACTGAAGCTCTCATTCCCCCAGATGCTGGGTGTATTGGCTGCTGGCTGACAGCTTTCAGCTGAGGCTCGCTCAAGCACCTGCCCCCAGTTAAAGAAAAATGCTTCACCCAAGGTCACGTGGAACTTTCTGGGGCCAGTCCACATCCAATGCCTCTGCTGTGAAGCTAAAAGGCCAGGGCTGCGCAACCCCAAGGTCAGTAACTCTAAAGGATCATCTCAGCTCCAGAGCACCCTGTAGGATCAACCATAGGCTTTGTGGCAAAGCATTTGAGCTCGGTTTCTCCCTCTACCCATCCTGTGGCCTTCACCACCATTCCCCTCCCACACCTGTATTCCCAACCTAATTTCCACACCCAAATCTGCTATCCAGGGAATTAAATCTGCCGTAAAACCCTAGTTCTAGCCTGCACAGCCTTCTGACGAGTTTCTTCTTTGTTCTAGTACCTGGTGATTTCCCTTCTTTTCTATTGAGCTCGGCTATGTTTTTAAAAGTTATTTTGGCATATTTTGTCTAACATTTCTACTCGTTTATAGCTGAAAAAGCAATCTGTGTCAGCTGTCTGTCAAGTTACCAGAAATGAGTTTACTCTTAAAGGTTTTAATCTCTTGATTCTATGATTCTAGCACTTTTTCCATTATTTAGCACTCCATCACATCCTCTCCATTTCAAGACATCAGAGTTTCATGATTAATGTTCTTTCCTTTTCTAGTTCTTATGGACTTTCCCCTCTGTTTGCTCATCTCTTTCATAAATGTCCCTGTTTGTATTCATTCCCTTTGGTAATATTTTTCTTTTCCTATTTATGCTTATACTTTTATGTATTTTGCTTCTGATTTTTAGTTTTCAATTTTTTTCTTTTTTTAATTTTTTTGTTATTTTTAAAGAAGCTTTAGATTACATAAGTGTTACATCAAAAATATAGGGGATTCCCATAAGCCCCACCCCTTCTCCCTCCCACACTTTCCCACATTAACAACATACTTCATTAGTGTGGTATTTTTTTAATCTTATATTTGTGCTTGAATTTTCATCTTGATTTTTTTTATCTTATTACTTACTGTTTTTAAACCTTTATTTCATTGGTCTAGGTTTTTATCTTTTATTTTAAATGTCATAAATATCATCTATTCCCTAATGCTTAACTTTTGATGCTTATTGATATTTTCATCTTTTAAACTCCATTTTCCATTTATTCAAATCTATTCAAATTTCCCCTTATTGGTTGCAAAAGTTCATTTTCTCTATTTTGCAACAGACTTGTTTTATTCCTATTATTTTCATCAATAATATGTCCAGATAGTTATTTCCAGTTTTTGAAATATATTGAGATTCCTTTGGGGCTTTTAAAGTGTTCAATTTTTGTAAAAATTTCATGGATTGCTGAAAAAATATTATTTAATTAAGTTACATATATGATATATATATATTAATGTGTATTACATATTATTCCTGTATATAATCATTTAATTTGTATACATATGTATATCATATGTTTCCTGGCTGCTAAAACAAATACCATACAATGAGTTGACAAACAAAAGGAATTTATCGGCTCACAGATTGGAGGCTAGGAGATGTACAAATTTGAAGCATCAGCAAAGCAATGCTTTTGCTCCAAAGACTGGCATACTGGGGCTGGCTGCTGACAATCCTGGGCCCTTGGCTTCCCTGTCATATGACAATGCATGTGGCGATACCTTCTCCTTTCTCCTTCAGGTTCTCTTGACTTCCACTTTCTTCCTGTGGCCCTCTCTCTCTGTCTGAATTTCATTCTGTTTATAACAGACTCCAGTAATCTAGAGTAAAGCCCAACCTGATTCAGTTGTGCCACATTTTAACTGATGTAACATCTTCAAGATGTTACGTCTTCCGCCTCTTTACAATGTGTCCACACCCAAGAGAATGCAGATCAAAACCAAGACCGTGTCCAAACTGCAGTACATAATTCAATCAACCACACATGTATGTTTATCATAGTAAGAGTAGGTGCTAAAATCTACCATGATAACTGTGTTTCTATCAATAAATTGCTATTTTGTGCTCATGACTTTCAAATTCTCCATTAATTATCCTTCTCCCCTCAATATGAAATGACCCCCTTGGTACCATTTAATGTTTTTGCCTTAAATTCTATTTTTATTTTAATATTATTTTTCAACTTTTAGTGTAATCTACAATTAGTATGCTGTTTAAGTTTCTCCACATAATCTGATCTGAGTATTTGTCTTTCGAGAGTTAGATCATTTATATTCATTGTCATAGTTGATAGATTACAATGTTCTGTTGTTTTCTTCTTTTATGATTTCTACTATTTATACCTCTGTTATTTTCTGCCATTTTGATAAATAGACCATGATTTCTTTGGGATCAATGTTAAGAATGAAACCATATTTATTTGATTTTTCTTTATGTAACATGAAGATTTTAAAAGCAAATTGCCTGCTTTAATTATTTGGTGAAATAACCCTGGGACTTTAGAGTCATATTGTTGTTGTTGTTGTTATTATGTTATTATAGTTAGCATTATAACTATATCAAAAGGAGATGGAAGAGTAAAAAGTAGGCAAACTGTTCTCTCTCATCCTAATCTGGAAGTCCTGAATTATATTCAATGTCTTCACAATTCTGGGTGATGCTTGCATGTATCTGGTGATTTAATTTATTCAAACAGTTGTTACATGTGAAATAAGAAGATTCGAAGATAAAGAGAAAATTAGGACCTCCCATATTGGAGTAGGAGAGCCACGGGGACAGCTTGCTTTCAGGGTGCCATCAGTTCCTGTGAATTATATGCTTGTTCAGTGAGAAAAAAAAATTAAAGGAGTGAAAATTTCATCAGAACTTTAGAAATGCATTTGTTTTCAAGTTTAAACTAACTAAGCCCATCATAATATGTGCAAAAGAGGAGGGAAGGAAATTGACCTGTCATAGGTAGCATGATTTTTTAAATGTAAGAATATAATTTGAAAGCTATTTCAGTGTAAAAGCACTGGCAATTTTAATATCAAAGTAATAGTTATTAAATCAATATAAAATCAAGGATTCTTTCTGGAAAAGAAAGATAGCGCCTTCACAAATCCATGGTGCTCACTTTATCTGGGGCACAGCCAGGTGTGAATGCTCTCCCCTGCTTGTCTCTATGCCGGCAGGTGTTAAGACGACAAGAAGTCATGAAATCCTTGCAATTTAGGGCATCACACCCAGGAGCCCTTCCAGGAAGCCTGCTGGTTGAGTTTAGGCAAAAGCATTAAGAAGCCACTGCTGATGGTTAGAGTTCACATGTGCAGCTGCAAGTCACAGCCAACAGTCCTTTCTCCACGCCCATACAGCTTTCCAGGAGAAGATAGAAGCAGAAGCACAATATATTAACTCAGTTACCTCTAAGGAGCCACTATCTCCTGCTTACATCATCATTTTCCTTTCTGTCTAGGACAGAAAACCATTCCTAGCTAAGATATTGAAATTTTGAAAAGGTACACAATATATTCAGCGTCACACTATGATGTTGTTGCATATCCATTACCAATTTTACAGGAAATCATTGGAGCAATCTTCTTTTAATGTAACAGTCTCAAAACTCAGATTGCCAAATGTTTTTTCCCATAATATTTTTGATGGCTTTGTAGTGGATCAGCAGAGATTCCACATAATATTCACTGCTTTCTAAGTCTATAATCCAGAATTATGGTAATTTACATTTTTTACTATATCCTTCTTTCCTTTCCTTTTGTATTCCCTTTTTTTCCCCCATTCTAAAGAGCATTCACTAAGCATTTTCTTGGAGCCAGGCACTAAGCTTGATGCTGAAGCTAAAGGAATAGAGTCCCATGGGATCTAAGTCCCCTCTCAATTAGAGGCAGAGTGGGCATCACCATCTTAGAATTCTCAGGTTTGGGGCATGAACAATGGACTAGAGTACACATACTGGTATTCTACTATAGACTTATTGTGATTTTTAGCAATGGAAAAACTTTTATCATTGATGTGGAGGCATTGGCCACTGGAGGTTCTGAGGCGAGGGAGAGGGAAAAATAAGTGAAATTTGGGGGCATTTTCGGGACTTGGGAATTGTCCTGAATGACATTGCAATGACAGATACTACAATGTAAGCTATAATCCACGCTTAGTGGCAATGCTCCAAAATGTTTTCATCAATTGTAACAAATGTACCACACTAATGAAGGATGTTGTTAATGTGGGAGGAGTAGGGAGCAGGGCATAAGGGAATACCCTATATTTTTTATGTAACATTTATGTAATCTAAGTATCTTTTAAAAAAATAAGTATATATATAAAAAAGAATAGGGTCCTTCTGATCCAACATTTTGATGGTTTTAGCAATTCCTTTCGTACTCAGAATCTAGGCGGCAGGTACTCTGAAAAAGATTCTTTGTCTTGTTCCCCAGAATGATCTCAGGGAATCTTCCTACCCTCTACCATCTTCCTACACTCCACCTTCATTGCCCTGTATATAATTTACTTTGGACCAGCCTTTTGCTCTGTGTTGAATAGTCTTCACTCTTCCTTGTGCCATGATTCACAACCAAGACCAGTTCTGCCCCTCTCCCTGCTCACCTTAGCATTTGGCATCCAGGCCACCCAGGCTGTGATTGCCCAGGATTAAAGGTCAGCAGCATCCTTGGCCCTCTTTGATCCTAGATCCTTAAGGTCAGAGCCTCACACATAGGAGGTACTCAATATATATTTTTATTGAGTTAGTAAGTGAAAGAATCAATGAGTGAATGAATCCTACGGGCCCTCTCCGGGCAAGCCATAGTGTCGATAATGACCTATATTCTGATGAATTCCAAATAGCGCTCTCTAGATCCCTGTTTCTATCAAACTAATGAACACCTGTGCCTAAATTCAACTTGCCCAAAATGAAACATGGTGTCAACTCTTTCTTCATCTGAAAACTTCTGTTCTAACCTCTACTCCCTTGATCTCCAACTCAGTCTGAGATGAACGGTTTATGGGGATCACCTAAGGTAGAATTCCTAGTCACCCTCAACATCTCTTACCTGTCCAGGTGACACTGTCTCCAAAGTCCATTTTCTACTTTCTATTCCTTCAACCACTGCTCCAGTTTATGTATTCCTTCTATCTCATCTGGTTTGCCAATAAAAACAACTAATGCCCCTCTTAACTCTCAGCAACACTATGAGGCATTATAACTTTAAAAAAAACTATTAGGAAATTGAGTCTGAGAGGTAAATGGCTGCATAGTTGATAAGTATTAAAACTAGGATTTAAAGTCAGTTTTGCTTCAACCCAAAGACCAAGTTCTACTATGCAGTAATTGTTCTCCCAGCCTCTGGAAGCCCGACTCCCATGTTTCACAGACCTAGTCACGTCACTTACTGCCTAACCTCTTTAATGGTGCCTGGTTGACCTTAGGATTAAGTAAACCCTGTGGTGGTGCATTTAGGAACCATGATACTCTCTGCTGTCATCCTCCTCTCTGCTAAATCTATCCTATGTTATTTTCACACAGAATTCTTGGAGAATTCTCCCAAATTGTCTAGGACAAAAATGCCAAGGGGATTAAGAGGAAGGAAGAGGTAGAATTGATAAGGGAAGAAGTTAAAGGACAGCAGAAGCCTCCATATCCTTCATGGTAAGGGACCACAAATAGCAAAAATAACCAGTTGAGCAGGCAGGCAACTATTGCTCTACTCCCACTACAGAAGGGAGAGGAGAGAGGAGGAAGGGATAGTGAAAGAGAACTTTTTGGTGAGTAATACACTCCAGAACAATAGTAATTGAGAAGGAGTACAATTTGAATTTCAGGGCCTATCACGACAATGAGTCAGGAGTTATAGCCAGGAGACCAGGACCCTAAGGATATTTCTGACACTTCCTAATGAAAAGTTCTATGTGCCTGCCTTTGATTATAACAAGAGGGGCACCACTGGGGAAATTGGTCCTAATTCTACTTCTACTTTTTCGACAATCTTTGGAGGAGAGTCTCCAAATATATACCGGCAACTTAAAAAAAAAAAGGCAAGCTGCCCAAATTATGGATGCCAGTGACAAAGAAGGGATATAATTGTGTTCATATTATATTAATATTTCCCTATTTAATTCTGTGAGGACAAGTAATCCTAGTCTAACATTCAGTTAACCAAAATATTTGTATTTCACATGGTATGACTATTCTTGGAATCTTTTGCCTGAACAAGTGGGAGTTTATCGTAAAACAATACCTTTTAGTTTGAGTTTGGCTTTTTAGTTTGTTTTTCTAATTTAGGACTCACTATCTTCTTAGCATGTAGTTTCTGGACTGTCTACAGATTTCTTTGTTGAAAGCCTCAAGGTAAATTGGCTGCTTTACCTCCTGAGATGGTAATTTAGATAGACAAGAAGAATCAGACTCTTGAACACTCTCTTTGGCCTTTCATGATCAAATCATCCCATAAACAATCAGAAATAGGTAACAGTGGTGGATTAACTCTTTGGTAGGCCAAAAGAAATCTGTCTGGCTCTAATCTTAGCTCTACCGTTACCTCCTCAGCTGCCTAATCACCAAGCCATCCATAGAGGTCCTGGATGCTCCCTATTTCCCTACCCCTAGCTCCATCTCAAACCATGAAATGTCCCTAGCTATGGACATCTTGGTCCAAAGGTCCAATGTGAATAATTAGCATATCTGTCTTCTTCTCTTTAATTCCAGGCTCTGAATATATAGGCAACATGTAACTGTTAGATGAATGTAATTGAACAGAAATCTCTATAGCAGGTAAGGTCAAAGTCTTTTCAGCTAACATCTGAACACCAAGAAATGATCATGAGAGATAGCAAGGAGGGAAGGAGGGGCCAGCATGGAGAGAGAAGTATGCAGATTGTTGATAGGTAGGCTGGTGCTACAGATTTTATTGCACATGTATCTTAGTAATAAACCTACAATTCCTATGCCTCCCAGCAGTGGCCTGGTAGCCCTGGCAAAGCAGGATTTGACAGCCCTCAGAGTGGCACTTCACCTGCATAATCACCTGGGCTGTCAGATGGATGACACCCTCGGGGAGGCGAGGAGACCATGTGGTCCTTTTGTACCTTAGCTTCAAGAAACTTTGGAGCCAAGTCAGTGATCAACACAAGCCATTGGCTACTTTAGGGGATGTGGAAACATCTACTCACTCTGCTCCTACCATGCCGTCTCTGATCTGGCTTTAGTTCTAGTTCTCCTATTTCACATTAACTTTAAAGCAGAACCCCCCTCAAGCCTCCTGGAAGGAGGTGAAGTATAAAGTCTAAGTATGTAAGTAAATACAATCTGATATTTATCTCTGTTGAACAGGTTGCATGCACTGGAAGGAAAGGCACTGGATTTTTTTTTTTTTTTTAAACAGGCTGATTTCTTAGAATGAAAATACAAAGTACACTGTAAATATAAATGGAAAAGTCATGTGGCCTGTTTCAGCCATAGACTGGCTCAGTAATAGGGTCCTTTGTTTGAGGTCCCTGGTGATCTTCTCTTGTATCAATACTGAAAACCCCAGAAATGCTGTTTCTGTGCCTTCCTGTTTGCACATGGCTTTGAACCACACTCATATCCCAGAATGGTGGTCTTCAAACCATGGTAAGAGACTAGAGGTGGGAGCACAGCCCATATAGTGTGTCCTTTTACAGTTGCTGACATTTTCACTTAGAGTTCAATGTTTAAATATGTGTAACTGATAGCACAGTTCAAACATCACCTTTTAAGTTGTTTTCTGGAAACAAGAACTATTGTGGATATCTGTTACTTGTTTCTTCTTCCTATATACAGAAGGAAGAGGGTCCCACAATCCTCCACATATACTTAAAATCACTATCTAGAGTGAGAAGTCTCCTCTGATTTCTATAGCACTGAGTGCCATTGCATTAGTGGTTGAGACAGAGAACAGCAGGGTTGATGCTGTTCACTGATGTCCCTCCCCCTCCCATGGAAGGATTATATGTCCTTACCCTGTTGAACTCAGGCATGGTCATATGACTTATTTGGTCAATGAAATGTGAGTGGAGTGACAAGTGTCATTTCCAGGTCGATTCTTTAAGAGCAAGCAAGTGCTTAATCAGGCTCTCCTTTCCCGCTGCCCCACAGCTAGCTCTGCTCGGACCAGTGACTGCTCCATTAGCCTGGATGTTAGAATGAGGGTGATTGCAGGGTAATGACTTAGTGAGCAGAGTCTCGGCTGGCCTGGGACAGACCTGTAGCACAAGGGAGAACTAAACCTTCACTTTTTAAAGCCACTGAGATTTGCATAGCCTATCCTGAGTGATACAGAGTCCACTGTTATTTCTAGAAGAATGTAAAGTACATTCTACTTTGCTTCAGAATACCTGGCTTTTAGTCCTGCCTCTTCCTAGAATTTAGATTTTAACCAAGTTATTTAAATTGTGGGAGTCGCTGCCCAGCCTGTCAATCTAATAGGATCATTGGAAAGAACAAAAATGAGACATTGAGATACTTCTGCTTTACAAATATAGATAGTAGCCCCAGTGAATATTTCTCTAACCCTGAAAGAAGAAGACATTTAGACATTGTGTTCTTTAGCCATGCTAGGCTTCCCTGAGTCTCTCCAAGGAGCCTCACTCCTTGCGGGAGCCTTGGGGGAGTGGGAGTGTGTGGGGAGTCACGTCCATGGCGATGTGACAACTGGGGATCTACTGATGGTGGAAAGATGACAAAGAAAGAGAAAGGCTGGCTCCTGTTGTTAGAGAACCGCCCCTAGAAAGTAACCCAAGACGCCCATGAAAGGTCTTCAGGATACTTCCCTGTAGCATCCAGTAGGGACAAAGTGCAGAAGACTGTCAACAGATGCTTACAACCCTGAGGGGAAGGTTGCAAAAGAGATGGCAGAGAGGGAGAGAGCCCATCAGGAAAAGTGTGCTGGGACATGAAGAGGTGGAAAGCAGCAATGCCAGCTTTTACATGGCGGTACCTGTATACACAGGGCACACACTCTCTCCTCTCTTTCTCTCTCTACACACACACACGCACGCACGCACGCACACACACAACCTTACATAGCACTTTACGAAGTTATTGCCATGATCTTTGTTTTTTTCAGTAAGAAAACAGAGACTCCCAAAAGTGAAATAACATCCCTACGACCAGGATTCACACGCAGGCCTGTGTTCTCCCCCTCCCCTCCTCCTGGACCTGAGTGCTGGGGGCATATTCTATCAAAGTCTGTGCCCTGTCTCTTTCCCTCCCAAATTAGGTGGTTAAATTTCCTCTTCCCACAGTCCTTTGCCTGCGGGGCCTAATTGAGCAAGAGTCTCCTGGGGGCTCAACCCTGCTGTTTCCTGATGAGCAAGGGGAGAAGGGAATGGATAATGCGTCCATTTTCATTAATGAAGGGTTCCCATTTGTCATTCCTCTTCTAGGCATCATCACTGTTTTAATTAACCATCTTTGCCATTGGGCCTGCAGATAATTGTTCTCTGCATAGCCCTACCACCAGGATGGCTACCTTTAAAGGTGCAGGTTTTCCCCTTCACCAGCCATTGCTAATTACAGCCTGGGAAGCTTCCCTTCTCTCTGTAGAAGGCCCACAAGTCAGGTAGGACTCATCCTCATTAGCGCAGAGACGACTACAGGCCTTGCCATTATTATCTGGGTCCCCACTCCCTTCTGAACAGCGCTGCTTGCTAAGCATGGGTGTTGAGCTCTGTAGATTTTTGCCCTACAGAGCAAAGGTACAAGGTAATTTTTTATTCTAGCAACAAGATGAGATGGCGTTTGCTTTCCTGTGTGGAGGGTAACTTTCGAGTAGTTAATCTGCAGGGTAAAAAGCAAAGGCAAAAGACAAAACACACACACCAAAGTCAGACTGTGAAAAAGGTTGTATTCAAAGAGGTCCAGTAAAGAAAGCTCCCTGGCAACCCCAGGACCCTGAACGTAAAGGCTTTTAGGACTCATTCTAGGAAAAAAGCTGCAGTGGTGAGAGTCCAATAAAGGCTGGCTCTGTGGAGATAAATGTGACAGACAGCAAAGCAAAATACGAGAAAAACGAGGAAAAGTTTATAAAGTGTGTTGCTGTAGAAACTGCTTTGCAAAAGTGCTTTCAGATCCAGGTCATGAAAGGAAAAGCAGGTGAGGCTCAAGCCTGGTCCCAGGCTACTTGAATTGGGCCAATTTCATGGTTCTGAATTTTCAAAGCATGGTCAGGCTATACCTTTCAGCATGGACCTATGTATAAGTCTATGGAAAAGGCAGACATTTCTCCTGTTCCTTTCATCTTCCGTGACTGGGGAAACCTTAAGTCCATTTGTAGAATCTCTTTGATTTAGTCCAAGTGCCTCATTTCTTTGTAGCGATTCTTCCCCTGCCCTCTACTCTCTGCCCCAGTTCTCCTTAGAGCCATTTGTTCCCTTTCTTCCATGCCATGGTCACATGTTTAACAACTTGCCACATTCGTTATGAAACACCCTCCATTCTGTCCCTTATAAACCATGTGGGAGGCCATTTTGATGAAGTGTTTTAGCGTAACTGGTGTATTAATTACCTATTGTGTAAGAAAATACACCAACTCTTAGCTGCTTAAACAAAACACATTTATTATCCCTGTTTCTATGGGTCAGGAATCTGGACACAGCCTAGCCAGGGGCTCTGCTTCAGTAGATCTCAGAAGGTGTTGGCTCGGCTTCCGTATTCTCAAGGTTCATATGGGGAGGCAGCTGTTTCGAGGCTCACTCTGTGGTTGTTGACAGGATTCAGCTCATCATGGGTTGTTGGACTTAGGGCCTCAGTTTCTCCTTGGCTTTTAGCCAGATGCTACCCCCGTTTCCTTGTTACATGAACCTCTCCATAGGGCAGCTCATAACGTGGCAGCTGGCTTCATCAGAGTGAGTAATTAGGGAGAGAAAGTGCCAGCAAGACGGAAGTCAGTTTTTTTATAAGCTTTCTCAGCAGTGACGTCCCATCGCTTCTGCCATATTCTATGCATTAGAAGAAAGTCACTATCAGCTAAACAGACCAGGGAAGCTTTTGCACGATGGCGTGAAGACCAGGGGCAGAGACCACTGGGAGCCATTTGAAGACCACCTATCACGACCAGCCAGAGAGTCCTCTGGCCTGGAATCCATCTGTGCACAAAGCTTCTCCTTAGTCTCGAGCTGGTGACACCTTCCTTCACCTCCCAAATATTATCAGCCAAACCTTCCTCTTTTCCCCTTTGAAGAAATCGCAAAGAGTTTTATTCTTTTTCAAACCATTTTAGATCGACTTTCTTATTTCCCCCCACCAGAATCCTGTGAGTGAGTAAGGTGGCCATTATTATTTATAGACTCCAGGGAGATTATGTTGCCTGAGCCTTCTGGTGACAGAGTCAAGGCTGAAGCCTAGGGTCCCAGTTCCTTCTTCACTGTCCTCAGATCACCAGAACACAACGCAGTCATGCCCGGCATCCTGCTTTAGGCTTTTGGAAGGCTCACACGGGTCAATATGAAAGCTCCCTGCAAAAGCTGATTGTGTTTGTTTTAGGGCTGCCAATATTAGGATGCCTTCCCTCTCTGGGCTAGAGTGGCCTTGAGTCTTTTAATTGCACTAAGAAGGAAATTCGGTATCTGGATATGACAAGCAGTTTTCAGATATCTGACAAAGGCAAAATTGGGGGCATTCTGAACTGATCTGGACTCCAAAGCTGATGTGGCTAAAGGATGGGGTGGATACAAAAATAAAAACTTGCCTGCAGCCAACAATCTTGCCCCTGTGTGTGACAATGGGGGATTCTGCCAGCAAGCTGAGAGGATGTGCTGGTCTTTTTAAATAATCTTTCCTGGGGCAGAGATTGATGCCCACAATGAAATATACTAATAACCTCTCCCATGGCTTAATCCTTTAAGTCTCCTGGCAAATACCCATTCAATATTTCTTAAAATTCATTTGGTAAACAAGGGGTGAATCTCTGTATACACATTAGAGACAAACATCCAAAACAAAGGTACTACAAAGAAAGATTTTGCATGTGTTATTCATTTGTTTCCAGTGCGAGCCCACAGACATCTTCTAGGAAAAGTAGCACTAACTTTTGGCCTACCTTGATCAAGAAAATATTAAAAATATTAATAGCCTCTGATCTTGTAAGCACAATGGTGAAAAAAGTGTCATATGGCTCTAATAGGGAGTTCAAAGCCCATGTGGGAAATTTTTGGAGGATTACCAAAACATGCTTTAAAAATGTAAAGACAATTTATGAATGTGTTTGTCACACTTCTTGAGGCAAAGACAAAACTCACAGGTGACAGTCATCTTCCAGTGTACAGCCATTTGGGGAGGCTGGGGAACTTCTCACATTCTACACTGCCCCTCCCTTCCAATCACCCCTGACATTCACGATGTCCATTCCTGCTGAACTCTTTTATCTCCAAGTATTTCCAAACTGCCCTGGTGGTTAAACTGGTTATATGAGGACTATACCTTGCAGAAATCATTATCCTTGGCAAGATCTAGTAGTCCCTTTCAAAGGCTGCATGCAATATCCAAATCACTGTCACCACCGCTTTCCAAACATGAACTCCTTTCCCAAGTGACAGAGCTAAATTGCTCACAGCATTTTAATGACCCTTTCATCATCCAAAGACCACAGACATCTCAAGCTCAAGAAGCCAAAACCAAACCCATCCTCTCTCTTGCCAAAATTTTGATTTTCATTCTCTCTCCATCATGTAATGGCCATACCCACCACGTTTAATTTGTCACCAAATTCTGCAGCTTATTCCTCTAAAACTTCTCTCACCATGATTCTTTCTTTGGAACTCACTGACCCAGCCTTGATCAACCTTCCTTATCTCCTTCCTCATTTATTATAAAAGCCTTCCACCTGTGCTCTGGCTCACAGGTAAATTCTTCTGATCCATCCTTTGCTCTGTCTTAGAGGGACTTCACAAAACCATACAGCATGGCAGGTAATGCCACTGCAATGATTTCTATAATGAGATCTTTATCTCATGCACCATGTTCACCCTTTAAGCAAATATCCAAATACATCAAGAATGTTACCATTTCTCACCACCTCCACTGCTTCCATCCAGTTCAAGCCTCTATCATCTCTTGCCTGGATCATTGCAGTAATCTCCTCTCTGGTCTCCTATCACCTGTCCTTGGTCCCTACAGTTTGCCTTCATCACTAGCAGTTGAGTCAGAGCATGGCACTCCTCTGCTTAATATCCTCCAGTGGTTTCCCTTCTTGCTCAGAATAAAAAGCCAAAAGTCCTCAACATAGTCTGGGAGGCACTTTCCAATCAAGCCTCTCCCCTGTTTACTACCATCTTGCAAACTTCATGCCCTACCACTCTCCACCTCTCCCGCTTTGCCCTAGCCTTACTGGCCTCCTTTCTGTTCCTCAGATGCTTCAGGCAAACTCCAGGCTCAAGGCTTTTACATTTGCTTTTCCCTCTGCCAGTACATATTTCCCTCAAATGACCGCATCGTTCCCCACACACCTCCTTGAGGATTGAATATCACCTTCAATCCTTAGTCTATTATTCCTGGCACCTCTTGTGGGACAGCACAAGTACTAACTCTCAGCCAAGCTGGGCTCCAGTCTGCCCTCTGACACTTGGGCAAGCTCTCAGCCCTAGTTAATTCATTTGCAACATGGAGCTTATTTACTCCAAGGGGCTATGGTAAGAAAAAGATGTTAAAAGGCCTAAGGATGACTCCTGAGATAAAAGTTTTACTGCCAACCAAAGAACCCAATCCAGCATAGAGTCTAGGTTCCCAGGAATAAGGTTTGGAGGAAGAGAAATTGGGTAGGTCTCCTAGAACCAAAAGAGACAGAACTGCCACTTCCCAGATCAGAAAAGAAAGGGTCCTGGGTGTAGCTGGGTTATCTAGACCTATTGTTTGGGTAAGCCCTGGGTGGCCAGAAATGGTCAGAATCGTGGGGTTCCCACATTGGTATTTTGGCATCTAGTTTGCATCCGCTGCATATGTGACATGCTTAGGCTGGGATTTGTCGCCCAGTGATTAGATGGCCAGGTCAGAGTTTATCAGTGATATAATACTGCTTATTAATAATATTATTACACAAAACAAATTGTCTTTATTGTATCTTTTCACCTTTTTTCTACACATCTTTTCAAGCTCCTGTTCCTTTTAGGTTCCATCCTCTTTATCCTGCTCTTTTCTGCCACTTAGGGCTTATGGGTATCAGGATTGCCTCCATTTTCAGGGATCAACATTATGTTTCTCTTTTCAGAGTCAAGGGTCTGATCAAGAAGTTTGATCAAGAAGTTTGGCAAGCTAATAACATAATGGGCAAGGTTGCTTCTATGACCTTCTATCTGTAATGTTGTCCCATGTGGTGACTTTCCAAAAGGAATTTGTAGGCTAACCTGCTAGACTTGGGAATAAAGAGAGGGAGGGAGATGTTTTAAGATGAGCCACCTTTTGGCAGCCCTTTGACTGCATATCCCTTGTGCTATGAGAGTGAGATGCTCAGTTACATTCTTATGCCGTCATCCTCAGGGGAGAAGACCAATTGCTTCCCCCTCTTCTCCTTTGTCATCGAGCCTTGCTTCTGCCTTTTTATTAAGGCAGAGTGTGACAGAAAGGCAAGCATTCAGACAAACAGGGAAAGCAAGAAATGAGAAGCAATATAACATTTATGCAAAACTACTGCTATTTCCAAAACTGATTCCCAGACACTTTGATTTTTAATACAAGCATTAAAAACCACACCAAACAAAACAAAAACCTGATGTTTGGTTAATTCAAAGTCTGTTTCCACTCCCACCTCCAATCTTTTACACTTAGAACAAATTATATGAGAAGAGCTGGAGAAATTGTGGTTACTACCTCCAGGGAGCATATAAAATAATTTTCAAATGTGGCAAAGTATAAAAATTGGAATCCAGATGAAATGCATGCAGACTTTGGCATGCCTACCTCCTTGTTAAGTATGGCAGCACCCAGCCTGGAGAACAATTCTCTTATCTTCTCAGGCCAGCTGGCTGATGGTGTCCTCCAGACAATAGATTAGAAAGACCAATTTCCAGCTCTCAGCTTCCAACCAGCAATCCAAGAGCCTCCCTACCTCCCTGCTGCCTTGCTGATTTTGCTTACCTTCTGCAGCTAGTTTCTAAGATGAACAATCTTAAAGCCATTCCTGGTACAGGTGGCTGAAGGTTTTTAGTTCCATTTGGGAGTTGGTGATGAGCTGCTCTTCAGTGACAGAGCCAGAAACAGTATCCACAATGCCTGATTCAATGCATCAGGCCAGGCTGCTAAAGTAACTCAGAGAGGACTCAAGTCCTCTGTCATCCAGACAATAACTTGCAATTTCTGCTGGTTCATTGGGCTGATGGCACTTGGTTACCTTCTGGCTGTTTGGATGTTTGGATGTAAGTAATGAGATGACGATGATGGTGATGATTTGATATCACTTATTGAGCTTCTACTCTGTTGTACACATACACTAGCTCATTTAATCTGTTGTACTAGGAGTTTTTAATCCTGTTTTACAAATGAGGAAACTGAGGCCCATATTCACCCCTCAACAAGAGTAGCAGAGCATAGATTCAGGTTCTAGTCTCACTGAGCCAATCTCCTAAGAATCTATCTAACACCTCTACTGAATGTGTGTTTCCCTTAGGAACCCTCACTTGATTACTTTAGAATCTGGGATGTGTACAAATTACACACAATCGTCCATCAGGAAAATTACTGTTCATTTACCTTATTTTAGATTTACCAATTTAGAAATTTGTTTTACACAACCTTAGACTTCAAACTTGAGGAATTTTCAAGTTAGAGTTAGACAACATTATTTACACAGGTGAAGCAGGATAATACACCTCAGCTTCATTATACATGGAAACTGCACAAACCCAGGGAGGAGAGAAGGAAGCATAGCTCCAGACACAAAAAGAAGTGAGGATTTCACAGAAGTATGTTCCCTGATTGGATAGACAGAATACGAAAGTTGGAAAAATTCTGCAAATAAGTAATAAAAGAAGCAGAAATGACAGTGAACAAAAAACATCCTCTAGTTTTTTTGGGTGCTGGACTACCAAGTATGTCATGAAGCTGACCACCATCTTAGTGTGTTTCCTCACAGAAAGACTTTTTAAAGAAATTATCTTGCTTTTATTGTAGGATTTTTCCTTATGAAAATACTCATTAAACTTGTTTTCAGAGTTCCCATAGGAAAATAATTTCTTTTTAACAAAGAAATTTCTTTAGAGGTTAGTCTTTACTGGAATGCATGTGTTCTGCTAAGTGATAGATACTGAGGTATCTTGGTGTGCTCAGAAATTAATTTCCTTTATGTTTCATGGCCTTGCACACTGGCTCTCACTGATGATTGTTAGTCATACATCACTCTCCCCAATTATGAACCCTGTATGAGAAAAAGTGGCTGGAGGAAACAAAAAAGCAGATCAATCATAATGTTTATACCTCCTGGGAAGGAACCCATTCCATTTTCCTGTCCCACAAACAGTATTAAATTAACTTTCCTTTAATTTATCAGATGAAAGGCATTTTATTCATTCATGCAGTCAACAAATATTTACTGAATGCCTGCTACATATCAGACACTGTTGAAGTGGCCAGGGAAAGGAGTTGCAAATTAAGCAGTCAAAAAAATCCCTGTCTTCATGGAACTTCCATTCTAGTGAAGCACACACACAAACATACACACAGTTTAGTCCAGATGTGAATAGATTATAGCCAAACATTAAGAATTGAGGGGTTAAATTGTTTATTTAGCACATTTATTTCTTAACTTCAATAGCCTTAATAATTTCAATTAAACTTTCTTTAATGAAGTTGTGATGGTTGGGATAATGTGTCAACTTGGCCTGGTAATTGTGCCCAGTTGTTTGGTCAAGCCAGCACTGGGCTAATTGTAATACAAGGACATTTATGGACTTTAGTCACCAGTGAATTTACTGCATAGATAGCTGAATACCTCTACATCAGTCAGGGAGATTGCCACCAGCAATGAGTGACGCTTTATCCAATCAGTTGAATGCCTTAAAAGGGGAAGTGATTTTAGCATTCAGAGAGAATTTCCCAGCTCATCTTTGGACAGCCAACGTCTGCTGGAAACTCATCAAGGACCTTCATTGGACTTTCATCGGAGCCCCTGGTTTGCAGCCTGCCTGCGGAACCTGGACTTGTACATCCCCACGGTTACGTGAGAGACTCTTTTAAAATCTCATATTATTGACAGATATCTCCTGTTGTTTCTGTTTCCCTAGAGAACACTGACTAATAGAGAAGTACAACACATACAGAGACGTGTACAAATCATAAATGTACAATTCAATGAATTTCACAAGAAGAAAATACCCATGTAACCATCATCACCAAACCAGTTAATAAAACATTACTAAGCTGCCCAAAACATCCTTATTATCTCTTCAAGGAACTAATCCCTTTCCCCAAAGATAGCTGCTATTCTAACTTCTATCAACATAAAATAGTTTGTTTTGAGACTTTATATAAGTTGAATCATATGATAAGTACCCCTTTTTTTGTGCCTAGCTTCTTTTACTCAATCTTATGTTTTAGAGATGTTTCCATATTATTGTGTGTTTCAGCATTTGTTCACTTTCATTGCTGCACAGTATTTCATTGTAAGACTCTGTCATAATGTATTTATTCATTCTACTGTTGTTAGAATTTGGATTGTTTCCAGTTCCTGGCTATTAAAAATAATACTATCATGAACATATATACATGTATTTTGGGGAAAATGCCTGTTGTACAAACACCTAGAAGTGAAATTGCTGTGTCACAGGATATGCATAGGCTCAGCTTTACTAGATACTACCAGTTTTTTAAAGTGATTATTCCCATTTACACATCCACCAGAAGTGTATAAGAGTTCTGATTGCCCTGCATCCTCACCAACACCTGGTATTTTGCATATTTTTCATCTTAGCCTTTCTGGTGGGTGTATAATGGAATCTCACTTCATTAATATTTAAATTTCTTTGATGACTAGTAATGTAGAACACCTTTTTCTATTAGGCCTCTGGATGTTGTCTTTAGTAAAGTGCCTTTCTAAGTTTTTTGTCTAATTTTCTATTGTTTTATCTGTCATCTTCTTGTTGAATTGCAGGAATTCTTTGTATATTTGCGTGTTTTTTTTCTTAAAACAAGAATTTATTAGGCTCACAGTTTCAGAGGATAGAAGGTTTGCCTTTTCCAGGGGTTGATATCTTCTGGCTGGCTGGCAATCTTTGGGTTTCCTTGGCTTTTCTGTCACATGGTGTGTATATGGCAGGACCTTCTCCTTTCTCTTCCAGGTTCCATTGACTTCTAGGTTTTTTGTTTGTTTGTTTGTTTGTTTTACTTTTTTTAAAATTAGAGATGTTGTGAGTTTACAAAACAACCATGCATAATCTACAGAATTCCCATATATCACCCCTGCATCAACACCTTACTTTGTTGTGGAACATTTGTTACTGATTATGAAAGAACATGGTCAGACTATTACCACTAACTATGGTCCATAGCCTGCACTTTGTATATTTTTTCCACACCCCCTCCCTATTATTAACACTATGTATTAGTATTGTACATTTGTTATAGTTCAAGAGAGAACACTCTCATATTTGTACTGTTAACCACAGACCGTCTTTCACCATGCAGGTGCTGTGTTATACAGTCCCATGCCTTATAAATTCTATCCAAAGTGTTTACTCAATATTTTTAACTTTGGTAGATAATACCAAACTGTTTTCCAAAGTGGTGTACCAATTTACTCCCATTAACAATGCATGAAAGTTTATGTTGTTCCACATCCTTGCCAACACTTGGTAATTTCAGTCTTCTTAATGTTAGCTATTCTGGTAAGGTCTGTAATAAAATCTTTTTTTAAAAATTATTATTATTATTATTTTTAAGAAGCTTTAGATGACATAAAAGTTCCATCAAAAATAGAGGGGATTCCCATATACCTTACTCCCCACCTCCTCCCACACTTTTCCCCATTAACATCTTTCATTAGTGTGTTACATTTGTTACAATTGATGAACATATATTGAAGTATTGCTATTAACCATGGTCTATAGTTTACATTATGGTTTACATTTTGCAATGCACAATTTTATAGGCTTTGACAAAATGTATAATGGCTTGTATCTGTCATTGCAATGTCATGCAGAAGAATTCCAATGTCCCCAAAATGCCCCATGTTATACCTATTCTTCCTTCTCCCCACCCCCCAAACCTCTGGTGACCACTACCTTTATATCAGTGTTACAAGTTCTTCCATTACTAGAAGAATAATAAGTCTACTTTAGTCCATAGTTGCAATCACCCCTTATGTTTGTTCATTCCTCAATCTTGAGGATTTGGGCATGGTGATGCCCACTCTGCTTCCGAATGAGAGAAGGCTTAGAGCTCATGGGGCAGATGGGTGGAACTGTCTCGTTTGCAGTTGTAGAAACTCTCCATTTTGGGGGATGGGCACGTCCATCATCATCCTTTTGTTAGTTGTCCTTGGTGAGTCTGATGAATTGGAAGGTCAGTGTTGGCTGCAACTCTGCTGAGATTTTGGGCTTAACCAGCATATGAACAGCTAGAAGATTTAAGTCTCTTGGACACATATTTAATGGGTATGGTGCTAATTATAGGTTCAAATAAAAGGGGCATAAGAACCATGTGTAGGAAAATTATAAATGAGTCCAACTCAGATACATAGGGGAGATGGGTTATCATATATTCCAAGGAAAGGCCCACTGACAGAGTGCTGAATTCCTAGGGTTGTCTACCCTATCTATAGTATCCAGATATCTCTAGAGCCCTCAGGAGGCCCCCTGCTTGAGGCATTGTTTACTGCAGCAGTCATTGAGAGCCTCCTAAGATGTGCATAAGTATAACCTCTGGAATGACCTCCCAACTCACTTTGAAATTTCTTAGCCATAAAAACTCATTTGTATTTAATATTTCCCCTTTTTGGTCAAGGTCTTTTTCCAAATGCATTGCTAGTTGGCACTTGGTAATAATTCATCAGTGTCAGGGAGGCTCATCCCCAGGAGTCATGTCCTATGCCGGGGGGAAGGTAGTGAATTAATATGCTGAATTTGTCCTCGAGAAAGGCCTTATTAGAGCAACAAGGAGGCTTTCAGGAGACAATTCTTAATCAATATATAATATAATACTAGGCTAAGTTTCAATTTCACAAGAACAAGGTTCATAAGTACAACAATCAATATCAAGGGCTTGGCATATTGGTCTACTCTTTCACTAGGCACTGCCCATGTACTCTAGGAATTCTTGTCACTCTATTAGAGAATGTAGCAGGACTCCCTAGGATGGGAATTCAATATTCTTTCTGTTATTGTGTGGGTCCCCACCAACTGAGACAACACCACATGGCCATTTGAACACATTCATATTCCATAGAGGCATGCCTCAGGTGCACCCCACCCCACACATCCCCCTACCATTGACACCCTGCACCAGTGATCCTCTCCTGCCACAGTTGCAACTCTTCTGCAATCCAAAACCTCCCCAAAAACAAAGCCAAAAATAAATAAATAAAAATAAGAAAAAATCCAAGTAAAAAAATAAAATATAAAATAATATATATACAAAATTTTTAAAAACGCTTGTATTGTGTCTTTCATTCCCTTAAAATCTGTTATCATTTATGTACAGTGACAACTTCTGTATGTTTCCCCAGTGTCTTATTTTTTTTTTTCACTTTATTTTCAAAGAAGATTTAGGTAACAGAAAAGTCACATAGAAAATATAGGGGACTCCCATATGCCCCACCCCCTCCCCTTCTCACATTTTCCCCATGTTACAATTGATGAACAAATACTGGAGCATTGCCACTAACCACGGTCAATGGTTTACATTCTGTACTGTAGACTTTTATAAGTTCTAGAAAAACGCATAATGACCTGTATCCATCATTGCAAGATCATGTGGAACAATTCTAATGCTCGAACAACGCCCCATGCTCCATCCATTCTTTCCTCTCTCCTCCCCTTGGAACCTATGGTAACCACTAAGTTGCAATTTTTAAAGAATAAGCTTCATAGTTACATGCATTAATATTGAGGGCTTGATATATTGGTCCATTTTCTTTTGTTAGGCACCACCTATGTTCTCAAGAGACTCTTGACCCTCTATTTGAGAACGTAGCAGGACTTAATATTCTTAATGTGAATGCTTTATAGTGTTACAAATATTTTCTCTCACTCTGTGGCTTGCATTTCCCTCTCTTATTATGTATTTTGAACAGCAGAAATTCTTAATTGTAAAGTGGTCTAACTTATCAATCTTTTCTTTTATGGTTCATGCTTTTTAGGTCCCATTTAAAATTGTTTTTCATACTCAAAGTCATGAAGATTTTCTTATATTTTCTTCTAGAAGCTTTGTTTGCAAACTTTAGTATTTATATCTATAATTGATCTAGAATTAATTTTTGTCTATAACTTTATATATGGGCCAAAATTCTTTTTGTCCCCAAATGGATAATGTTTTGATGTTTTTTGAGAAAAATTAATTAGGTAACTAGGAGATGCAGCTAAACTATTATTAACAACATTTAATAATGAAAATACCAAACACTTTATATAGCTTTCATCACGTGCCCAATACCACCCTAAAAATCTTACATATGTAGCTTATTTAATGCATTACCACTTAGAAGTTATCACTCCAATTTTACAGACTAAGAAACTGAGGATCACAGAGGCCAAACAATTGCTTACACAGCTAGTTAAGTGGCAGAGCTAGATTTGGACTCAGACATTCTGATCACTCTAGAAGCGTCTCTCCTAACAACGAGGCAATGCTGCTTCTCAATAAAACTTACATTGTTTGCAGCCAATTACATCCGTGGGGTAAGGTCTAAATTTGGGCAGCCTTTTTACACAGTGCAAATGATATGACTTCGGAGAAATCACATAATAGAAGAACAATGTGAAGGTACAAGATCTGTACTTTTCCTTCCCTCCTCCTTCTTGTGTTGCCCTGAGTTTAGTGCCTCTGCTTACATTCCTGGCAGACAGGATTACTCTGGGGAGCAATTTTTCTTTAATTTTAAAGAGTGTGTCACTATCTTAGTTTGCAATAGACTGGGCATGCTAAAAATGAAGCATTTAGGCCCACTTTCCCATTTTATACCTCTCCCTCAGCTGTTGCTGTGATTTTACCTAGCGCTTCAAGCACAGTTTCCATCTCAACTTTCTTTGTTTCTATGGCTTGCAGCCAGCCCTTTAAAATCAATTTCACTTGTCCTTGACTCCAGTGGTTGAATTTCTATTTGATTTCTTTTTCTTATTCTTTCTTTCTTTTATTTAAATTCTGGCTTCCATCCAAAATGGAAGGAGAAATGAGCCTACTCTTTCGAATACTGATTCCACCAGCCAGACTAAGGTTATCATGGCCCACCGTGTCGGCCTGGGACACCGAGTACCCCTCCAGCCACTGATGCTGGCTTGTGTGAGGCATCCTATGTCACCTACCCCGATTACCCCCCACACTTCAAACAACTAAGCAAAAAGAAATGGCCAAGGAGGAGTAGGTGATTTGGGACTTTTAGAGGAAATCCATCCTGAGATGGAATCAATGGACAAATCTGGTAAGGAAAGCACAATCGGTCCTTCACAAGCAATTAATTAGTCTGTCTCTGATGAAAGCAACACAAATGTTTGGTGCAACTGTACCGTTTTGCATAGCTCTAATTATGTTCCAAATCCGGTAGCCCATATGACTAAATGATTTATAAATAGAAACTTAGATATAGAAAAACAAGCGGAAAGCATAAGTCATGACTGAACGAGTTCAATTTAATTAAAAGTCATTTGAGGTGGTGTTGGGGGAGTTGCCTCAGCTCAGGCACCTGCGGAAGCAAACTGTTAATACTAACTTTGAAGCATAAACTTCAAAATTCAGTTGTATTGCTGGAATAAAATCCATATACTAAGTGGCAGAGGATAGGAGAAACCATTTGAAAGTTCAAGGTAATATCCATACACTAAGGGTAAAAAGCAAAATTCAGAATAAATTTCCCATTTAAAAATGCCAGGTATTTTAAACTTTTTTTTAGGGAGCAGGGGATGGGGGTGGGGTGGGGATACGTACAGAGGTTTCTATAGTTCATGGGTTCCTGCTTCTCTAAACCCCTTAGGGTAGGAAGGTCATTTGAAGATATCATGGATTCTGTTCAGACTCAGCCTCTCAGAATTTATGTGACCTTGTGAAAGCGGTTCCGTGTTCTTTTTTTGACTTCTGAGTTTCTCGAGGTGGGTGGGAGGGACGTCTTGTTAAGTCTGATCACTAGCCCTGGCCACTCAGATGGAATAAAGGAATGATTGTTAATGAAGGAGAGATTGTTAAGTGATAGCTAAGCTGTCGTTTGAACTTAATATTCTAAATTTCTAAATTCAAAAGTGCTTTGCAATAAGCAACTCAAGAACATGCAAAACATGCTCATCTGCTGAAGCCAATGGCTTAGCAAGGTGGGGATGCGGTGGGAGGAGGCGTGGCAGAAAGCTCTGCCCTGGCAGGGAGGAGAATGTTAACACTGACCTTGGCCAGAATAGCAAATGTGTGGTGATAATACAAAGATGACTTGTTGTGGACGTAATTATTGTTTTAAAATTCTGTACTGACACTGTACCCTTCACACACAGGCCCTCCTCCCCACCCTTGCCTAGTAGGACAGTGACTCTAGCTTTTTCTTACATTTGCTTACCAGCAGCATCACATTTTCTGTTAAGGTTTTTCTCCAGTGTGGCTTTCCTAAGAGCAGTCAGCTTAACTAGATGAGGTAGGAGCACGCTACGCGGCATGCTTTCCTGCGGTCAAGGCAGGTGAGACCCAAAACAAGCACTCAGTGGACACAGTTGCAGACTGTGTTTGCAAAGCACACAAACTAAAAGGCTCCTCCCCAGAGAGCTGGTAGAAGAGAGAAACCAAATGGCCTTTGGAAGTTCTTAGAAGCAAAGTGAGCTCTGGACAGCTGCAATGTTATACAGAATGGGCAGATTTCATACCTCAAATTTTAGTTTGAATAAATTGGCCCACTCTGTTATATAGCACAGAGCTGGGTGCTCACAAAGCGGAGCTCCAGTCACCTAGCATGACCCTCTTATACTCCCACGGCCCCCAGCACAGTCCACGTACGGCTCGGAATTCACCTTCAGCACAAGTGGGTGTTTTTCAGAGAGTATATACAACGAAGAAATGGAAGTCATTGGGTTGACTTTGGATTCAGAGAGAAAAAGATGCATTTGCTTCAGTAGTGACATTTTTTCCTTGCCTTTCCCACCTCTCCTTCTCCTGTTCCCCCTCTCAGAAGGATGCTGCCAGTGGCCGACTGCTTCTAAGCCCCCAATTAGCCTGCCTGGGGTGACAGACTCACAGGCAGGTGCAGAGTGGCAGGTGGTTTCCCTTGTCTGCGCCTGGTGCAGATTCCTGGTCTCCTCAGTTCTCCAGCAACCAGTGAGTGGCTGTTTGTCAAACCCTTTTAGCCAGCCCCTCTTCACCTCCATCTCAGGGAAACTGCCTCAGATAAAGAAGCTCACAACTTATTGTTAAGACAAAAATAGTTTAAATTAATTGGCTTCTGAATGATTAATTCATTCTTTAAAGGCAAAGATTTTACAGCAGCAGAACCAATATACCCACAGTTATCCACAGGAGGTCATCTAGTGAGGTGATTTGACAGATGTCCACAAAGAAGCTTCCACAGGCAAATAAATTCTACCCACTATACCACCACACACATGCAGGTACACACACATACATACTGATAGCTGTATTGCTAAGGAATAAGTACATGTTTACTGGGTTGAAACATGCTGTTTACCTGGCAAGGGTAGTTCAATCTATGTGCATGACATTGGTATACCTGATAAGCCAGGGACTATGCACTTAAGCTTACACAGATGGCCTAGAGCCGCACAACTGGCTAAAATGCTGAGCTAGCACAGAGAAGGGGAAAATTCTGCCCAAAGGAGGCTTCCCATGAGTGGGGGTGATAGTTGAGCTGAGCCTTGAAGAATGAGTTTGATTGATCCAGGCAAGGAAGAGCAATGCTGTAACAGAGATGAATTTGCTGGTTTATTTGATGAGCCCTTTACTATCTGTTGTCACTTTTGGTTAGGGAGACAGAGGGAGAGAGGGAGAGAGAGAGATCTTGCAGGTTAGAGTCTTCTCCCTATCCCACCTTTGTTGACTGGAATGAAGAGGAAGAGATCTCGTTAGCTACTTCACAGATTTCCTGGGGCAGACCCCTGTGGTAACATGTTCCGTTACATTACGGGGCTTTGAATGCTGCCCCAGTATCAGGTCATTCTATACAGAATCCAGGATTCCTCAATTTTATGAACCATACCTTAGTATTTTTATGAACCTCTCATGACAAAGATTTTGGCCACAATAATTTCCTTTTTGCCTCATTTCTCTTGATTACTAGACTTTTGAGGAATTTTCAGGACATATAATCCCTCGTTTATTTTTCCTCCCTCATGCATAAGAGCATTTATTTGCTGCTTTTCTACTGGTGCAACCCAGTAACAGTAATTTCTGAGGACTAAAAAAAAAATTTCTGAATAGGTTTTAAATGATAAAGTTGGCCATTGTGATGATGCAGCACTTAGAGTGTAAAGTCCAGGGATGAATGGAAGCCCTCACACATTCTTCTATTTGTTCTCTTGATTTCCCTTGAAAAGAGACCATTTATTGGAACTTAGATTATTCTAACGCAAAGATTGTCTTCTGATGAGGTTTTATTCTTAAGAAATGCTACTTTGCTGGCTTTCCTTTTAAATTTACTCCGCCTGTGATATCCTGTGTCTAGCTCCACATCTGTAGTTTCTTTTGGCCCAAGGTCTCTGCCTGATTATTTACCTGTTGAAATATTTACATTGACTCTTTGCAGCCACAGCTGCTCCTGGCAAAATTACCTCTTAGCCCCCAATGGGCAGTCTCTGAACTTTTCTAATTGAAAAGGTCAGGTAGTTATGGAGACTGGCAAGTTTTAATTTCTAACCTCGGTGAAAAGCTATATGAGACTGGCTTGAAAAAATACATTAGTGAGAGCTGGACCCGGAACCCACTAAAAACTGCCATATAGGGAAAGAAGAGGCAATTTAACTCCAATAAACCAAGAGGGTTCCTGCATACCCTATAACAGCATCAAGCCATGTCATCATGTAGAATGAAGTTCGAGTTATTAATCACTTAAATCTCCTCCAGATCTTGCCCAGTTAGGGCTCTCAGCTGAGGTTCGTTCAGTTTATACTGATTCAAAGAATATTGCATACTGGTTTTCTGATTACCTCAGAAACATTGATGTTGGAATGCACAAGGGACCCTGGTTTCTGTAGGATGTTCAAAAGTCTTGAAGTCTGAAAGGTTCTAGATATCTTGACCACAAAGAGGCATTCATTGGAATTGTGTATTTAATTGAAAGCTACTTATATTGCCATGAAAGGGGTAAAGATGTCCATACCATATCCTAAGAGACTGGGGCAGTTCCTCATCACTGAAATTCATGGACAGTGGTGGAGGAATCCAAGGCACCCAACTCCATGAGAAGTAAGAATAGGGCCTCTCTCAAATCAGACTTTTCCTATCAGCCTTGGGAAGAAATTTGATTCTTCTGAACTTTTTACATTAATCTCTTGTGATTCATAGGGGAAATTATAGAAAAGGAATGTTGTCAAATGAGTGCTACAGAGGAAGTCACAGGAAACCCAAAGTACTTTCCCTGAGTTGTAGGGAGAGTTAATTTCTTAACTCAAGTTAAGAAATTTAAAGTTAGAGGGTGCCTTTTAGTACTTCTCATCTCTTATTTATTATTTTTATAAAATCAGGCTTCTCCACTTCACCCTTCTGCTCTAATGACGCTGCTCCTTCAAAGCTTCCACACTGGCTTGACCTTCTCTTTAATGATCTTGAGTTTCCTCTAGCACTTACCTTAGCTTATCCCTTCATAAAAAGTTTTCCTCCTCTGAGTTCCAAAACATCAATCTCTATTGCTTCTCCTCTTATATCTTTGATTACTCTTGTTCATCCTTTCACTGATTTCTTATTCTTTGACCCATGAAGGTATATTTCCTTTAAAGGTCTCACTTAGCCATCTCTTCTCCTCACCCTTCATATTCTCTCTGGATGACTCCATCTCTGTTCATGGCTTATCACCTATATTCTGACGTCTCTCAAATTTGGAGTTCTCACCTGTCACCCAAACTGCAGGCATATGACCAACTGTATTCTTGAAATTGTTTCAGGAATATACTATAAAATATGCATCCTTAGCATATCTAAAGCTGATTCTTTTGAAACTGTATTTAAAAAAACTTTCTTCTTATTCTCTGTCTCTTAACCTTGGCTAAAAGTAGTCAACCTCTTTACCACTTTCTCTCATATTCATGTGCTTCACTCAATTTGGGAAGTTTTCTGCCATTATTTCTTTAACTATTCCTTCTGCCCCTTTCTTTCTTTTTTCTCCTCCTGGGACTCCCATAATG
>JAQZBX010011320.1:0-33356 GCA_029593785.1 Cabassous unicinctus | reverse complement strand
AGGGGGGAAGTTAAGTTCCTTTGACAACAATGGCCAACGCATGACAGGGTCTTGATGCAGGCTGAGCAGAAACTTGATTTTTGAATTAGGGAAGAATTCCCCTGTTAGATGGGACATTAACTTGTTTTGAAAGTATGGCACACTCTGTATCTATACAGGGATTGGGTGTATTTTGAAATAAGGGGCTGCAGTGTAACTGTGCTAGAAAGGAGCCCCTTTGTCCAGGCTACCTGGAATTTGAGCAGTTGACCAGAAGGGTAGATGAACTAAAAATTCATCTTGTTGGGCAAGGTGGCGGAAACATGTGGGCAGAGTGAGAGAATACGTTTTCAGGCAATGGAAAGGAAGTGGTAGATGATTTTTTTTTCCTATATTGAGAAGTTAAGGAAAGAACAATGGCATATTTAAAAAATGCAACCAGCAATATATTCTTATATAACTGTTATTTAACTGCAGCTGTGCTTTAGGTGTCAGAGACACATTTAGAGTGAAGGGAGTCAAATTTAATTTCCAGGGCTCAGTGATTGTCCACGGAGTCGTGTAACCTGAAGACCCAATTACCTTCTTGTATGGGTTGTTTTCCCACTGGTGATTTTTTCCAGGGATTTTTTTTCTTTTCTGATGGAAGTGGGGAGAGGTACTATGGGGTTGAGATAAAGATAAAATTCACGAGTGTTTATGATGTATACAACGCCACCGATGAGGAAAAATTCGAGTTGATCTAGTCAGAGGCAAGATATTCTAAAGTGAAGAACTCTTCCGAATTGAAATATCTTAGCATTTCAATCATCAAAATAAAGAAACTGAAAATTAATTCAACAGATTTCTATTGACTGCTGAGTGCTTAATAAAAGCCACTATGCTGTATGCCGTGGGGCTGTAAACAGAGACATTATATACATCCTTTGAGAACCACCAATCTTACTGATTTCCGAAACAGATTTTTTTTTTTAAGCCAAAAAGAAAATCATTTTCACAAAACTTTTGTTGTTATGTCTATATATACATTGGTTTCAAAACTCCCACCAATGTCAAATGCAGACAAATAACGTTTTCTATGGTAGAGCCCATCTTCCAGGAGGACTATATTCTAAAGTCAAGAGAAAGATGAAAGTAGTAAAAATCACATTTTGTTTGGCATTGTATATCCTTTTATCTTCTCATAATATGGCAACACTGTCCGGATTTTCTCTGTCATTGGAACAGGTTGCTGATTCTTACGGTGCTAAGTGGAAGGAGCCGAGTTTATGTTTCAGGACATTTGTTGGTCAGCACTGCCCTTGGACCGAGGATTCCCTGCCCTGGGCCCAGTGTTTTTCGACAACCTTCCTGAACATCACAAACTCAAAACAAGCAAACAAATAAATAAACAAATAAATAGATAAATGTATTAAAATGACCTGATTTGCTTCTGTCACTTAGGATTCGGGGCTTAGTGTTGGGCCAGGTTGATCCATAACCAGTTTGGCTACATAATTTGTGGGACCCAGCACAAATATAAAAATGCCCTTTTTACAAAAAGCAGGAAAAGGTGCCATGAAAGATACATATGAATACCTTTTCCTTTCTTCCACATATGCCCAATTTGACATGACGTTTTTATTTGCTGTTTAATTGATAGTCATTTGAAGTAAGGGCCTTAACATTTTGAATTATTAGCATGAATCTTACTGTTCATCTTTATATTGTGCAATGCCAGTTTTACATGCAAACATCAGAACATTTCACTTGTAGCAGAATCACCCAAATCCGCACGTTTCGTATTTCCTGACTCATTCTCTCAATTTGGCCAGAAGATACAAACAACTGCCAGACTCAAAAAGGTTGGAAGGAAGAAGAAACGATCCACCCACCCCCTAACCTCCAGGCCTAGAGCCAGCCCAGGGAGTGCCTGAGATCCTGGAAAGCTGAACACAGATCCTCATTACCTCCCAGGGGCCTGCTCCTCCATGAGGTGCTTGTGTGCCCTTTTGTTTTTCTTCTAGAAATATTTTTTTAGTCAACTGAAATTAAGATAAACCTGTTTCAAATATTTAATACCCATACCTAATATTAGCACAACACAGTTACATTTTAAAAATATTTTTGAAACAATTGCGAATTTATAGAAAACTTGGAGATACAGTGTATTAGTCTGCCAAACGGATGCCCATGCAAAGTACCAGAAATCTGTTGGCTCTTATAAGTGTGTATATTTGGGGTATGAGCTGACAGTTACAAGGCCCTTAAGAGTCCAATTTAAGGCTGCTTTCTCACCAAAAGTCAGTTGCCACGTATTGAAGCAAGATGGCGGGTGATCTCTGCTGGGTTTCAGCCTCTTTCTCTTGAGGCTCTGTGGGCTAAGCTTCTTCCCATCTCAGCTGTAGGCTGGCATAGGGCTTGTCTCTCAGGGCTTCCGATATCAGTCTCAGCTTTCTTCCCAAGGTCAGCTGCAAACTGCCAAGGGAATGGCTCATCTCTCCCCGGGGCCTTGGGATAAAAAATGACAGAGCTCTCTCTCTTCCGTGTGTCTTCTTAAGTGAATAGTCACTTATATCAGCCCACCAAGGGGGTAGGGACTCAACCTGAGTCATGCCTTACTGACATGATCAAATCAAAACCCTAATCTTAGCAGGTAATTTAATCAAGGGCCCTTCAATTGAATCCAATATAATCAAAGGGTGTCACACCCAGAAGAATAGATTAGTTTACAAACATAAAGTTTCTCTTTTTGGGATTCATAAAATAATTTCAAACTGTCACAGATAGTATAACACAGGGGTTCTTAACCAGGTGTCCACAGACCCCCAAGGGGTCCATGGAAAAATTTCAGGGGGTCCATGAGCTTGTATTTATTTTGAATAATCTTAAAATTTAATTTAGAGACATGCCAATGTTGAGTGTCATAAAATGATCTGCTGCTACATTCTGAGAAGGGGTCCATGGTTTTCGACTTGACTGGCAAAGGGGTCTGTGGAACCAAAAAGGTTAAGAACCCTTGGTATAGCACAGCTTTTTCCCTTAAACTCTTTGAGACTAAGCTACTAACCTAATGCCCAGAGCTCACAGTACTTGAGTGTGTATTTCCTATAAACAAGGACATTTTCCTGCTTAGTCACAATGCAATCATCAAAATCAAGCAGTTAACACACCTCATCAAACTTTCTCTTTCTTCATTTATTTATATATGCATGGATTTATGGTTTCCTATTATTTATTCTTGTGCTCAAATTGTCCTCATTTAGTTGGTAGGAGCTGTTTTAAACTGCAAACCAGCTTCCGTCTTTCCATTTTTTTGTTTTTTTCTTTTCTATATCAGTGTTACAAGCCACTCCATTAACACAAGATAGTAACTACAATAACAATAAATCTGTTTCGGTCCATGGTTACACTCCCCCCTTATTTTTGTTCATTCCTCAATCTTGAGAGATTTGGGATGATCTCCGTTTGATTGCTTTAGGCTGAGAGGGAACTTAGATATTATGGGGCAGATGGAAGGAACTGTTTTTCTAGCAGTTGAAGATACTCCTCGTTTTGGGGATGGGACTTGACCTTCATCATTGTTTTGTTAGTTGTCCAGGGCAAGCCGGAAGAACTGAAGAGCAGGAGTTGGCAGCAACTCTGCTGGGTTTCAGGGCTCAACTGGCATATGAACAATCCAAGAATTTAAGTTTCTGAGAACTATATTTAACAGGTAGCTTGTGTACTCTTGATTGGGCCTGACAGCTGCTTGGTGTCCCCTCCCACCAGCTCAACTGCTGGACTGATGCACCCAACCCTGCACAGGAGTGACATCTGGAGAAACTGACAAAGGCATCTCTCTTTCCCGTGGACCCCCTGCAAGACTGACAACTTCCCAAGGCTCTTTGACCCTCGTGTTGGGAGGTGCTGGATACCCGGCTTCCAGGGTAGGTGAGAAGCTCAACCCTGATGAGACACAGTCTCTGCCTGGCTGCTAGAATATTGTAGAGATGGGCACTGTGGGGCATGCATGCATGATGATGACCGCTTTTGTAAAATGCAGGTCTAGATATGATGCTTGTCAAAAATGATACTGATGCTTTACATAGGCAACTAGATGGATATTGAATGCTAGAACTATGAGCCGTTGTTTCATAAAAAGAAATTAATAAAATTTCATTACATTTTGAAACTTTCTAGCTTTAATTAAATATTTTGACTTAGAGTTCATATAGACCTGAATTATAATGTGTATTTTGCCTTTTAATTTTAATGGCTAATTTTAAATATTTTAGGAGAATAACTTTTAAAAAACATAAAATTAACTTTAACTTTTCATTTTTACTTTTACTTTAGTTTTTATACACTTTGTATATATTTACATTTGAAAATTTATATTGTGCTAAGGATATTTTATATTAACATTTTTTTGTAAATATCTTGTTTAAAAAATATAGCTAGTGATTTTCCTGAAATAAAGGAAAGTATAATAAATTTTTATGAGATAAATTTACAATAACTGAAGAATTGTGTATGTCCTTACTTTATTACTCATCCAGACATTGCCAACCCATAAACAATGCACCCCAAGGTGCATAATAATAATTAAATTCAATTATCTTTGATGTTTGGCCAACTTTTAGTCATATAAAACCCGCAGCTTTACTCACATTTATTTTTTTTTACTTTTCTCTGTATGAAGGTATACTTTTCAAGGTTTGGAGGATAGAATTTTTTTACTTAATGTTAACTTGATTTATAATGTTTAAGCATTTAGACATATGGTTTCTGGGCCTCCATTTGTAATTTTGCCCTGGGCCTCAAATGTTAGGGGAAGGCCTGTTGTTTTATGAAAAATGTGTCTCTCAAACCACAAAAATCCCACTCATAGAAGAAAGTTGGCCCTTGGGAATGAGATCAACTGAGGGAACTGTAGATCAAATGTTTCCTATCTCAGGCTCACACCAGGGTATGGACTTGTTGAGCTTGCAACAGTTGGCAAAATCTCTTGCATTATCTCAGTTGATTTTTCTCTTTGACCAAACACATGCAACTGAATCTTCTAAGTTAAATGTGAGCATGATGGGACTCCACTGTAATCCAAATACTGAAATGAAACAGGGGCTCATAATTAATTGTTTCACTAAATTTGATATACTGAGGTTTTACTATCATTTTATTTAGTGTTTTTTGTGAATGCATGTATTCATTCATTCAACACAACTTTATTATTGGGCATGGAAGACACAGATATAAATCAACTATTGTTCTGTTTTTATTTCTGACATGATGGTGGTATAGAGACCCCGAATGGGCCTTCTGCTAAAAAATAACTATTTTATACTTTTTAATATTAGACTTGGAGAAAATCAGAGGAAATTTTGTTTCCTTCCCACTGTTAAAAACTGTGAAGGGTCTGAGATTTTACCCTGCTCCTAAGCTAACAGGTGAGCCTGCTATAGTTTCATGAATGCTGGTAGAAGATATAATATAGCTGGGACAGAGACAAAGTACTTTATTACTCATGACACAGGAGAATGCATGAGCTTCATGTTCTCATAGGTTTCCCTTATCCCCCAAATCTCATGAGTGGTGGAGTAGCCCAAGTGGATGATCTCCACAGATTGGGTTTGTGACACAGCTCAGGTGTGACCAAATTAGGAAAACCCAATCTTTTAAAAAGGGCTGCTAGCAAACTTGCTTCAACTTTGCTGTGGAGGAAGTAATTATGTTTATTATTTGGAAGATGAACAATTTTGCCCTGGAGGGAGAAACTGTTGGTATTTCCCCAAGCTGTTTGCTATAAAAACATCCTTGTAAAGATAGTCTACAACAAAAACTATCAATGCCTTTACTCAGAAGCCATGCAGAAACATGAGACCGTTTGGATAATTGTCTTCCCACACCCACCAAAAATAACCCAATAAACAAATAAATAGAAAAGTGAGAAATAAGCAAATGAAAGGTTGGCTTACACAGAAGATGAGGTCATGTTGGAGTTCAATATGACATTTTTTCTTATAAGCCGGGGAGAAGAGACACAGACATGTGAGAAAAGAACACCATTTGATGATGGAGGTAGAGATGGAAGTGTTGGATTTGCAAGCCAATTACCAAAGATCGCTGGCTAACCAACAGAGGCTCTTCCACAGGTTTTAGAGGGAGCATGGCCCAGCTAACACCTTGGTTTTGAACTTTTATCCTCCAGATCTGTTAGACAATAAATTTCTATTGTTTCAAGCCATCAGATTTGTGGTATTTTGTTACAGGACCCTAGGAAACCAAGATAGACCTCAAGTAATTCAGATATTGAAGTGTTCGGAAGCAAAATTTAAAATAATTTTGTGTAAAGTGCTTAAGGAAATAAAAGTTGGAATTACATAAACAAGCATGGAACAAAAAATTATCAGGGAAATCTGAAAAATAATGAAATATAACTTTTAGAAATAAAAAAAAAATGATGTAATTAAAAATTTCCTGGATAAGTATTAATAGATCAGGCCAGCTAAAAAGAAAAGTAAATAAATTGGAGAATAGATGGGAAAAAATGATTCAGAATTAAACTCAAGGAGATATAAAGATTGAAGTATAAGAAAAATTTAGAGATATGGAAAGTAGAATGAGAAGTTCTAACAGAAATCTAACCAGAGTCCCAAAAGGAGAAAATAACAGAGAGATAATTTTAAAGAGATAGGGACATAATTTTCCTGTACTGATAAAATCAAGAAAACATAAAGGAATCACAATTTATGGAAAACAGGATAAATAAAACAAGATCCACAGAGAGGCATGTTGCAGTAAAATTACAGAGCACCAAACACGAGATGAATGTTAGATTGTGTACAAAGAAGACAGCAGACTGACAGAAAATATTTGTACAGCAACTAGAGAATCAAGAAGACTGTGGAATAATAGCTTCAAAAGTGCCAAGACAAAATAATCATCTACATAGAATATTGTACCAGCAACTATCTTGCAAAGATAAGCTTTGGCCTAACCTGTTAGTTTGCTACTATCAGATGCACCTTTTGTTTTATGCTTTCTTTCTTCTTTGTTAGAGAAGTTGTGGGTTTACAGAAAATACAAGATTTCCATAAAATACAAGATACGTAAAATACAAGATTTCCATATACCACCCTATTATTAACACCTTGCATTGGTGTGGAACATGTGTTACAATTGATGAAAGCACATTTTTATAATTGTACTATTAACTATACTCCATGTTAGTGTAGTATAGTTCCATATAGTTCCATGGATTTTTTTAAAAAATTTTATTCTGTCACCTTATGTACACTCTAACATTTCCCCTTTTAATCACGTTCAGATGTATATTTCAGCCCTGTAAATTATATTCATGATGTTGTGCTACCATCACCACCATCCATTATCAATACATTTTGATAATTCCTAATAAGAACCCTGTACATCTTAAGTCTTAACTTCCCATTCCCTATCCCTACCCCATCCCCTGATAACCTGTATTCCAGATTCTGACTCAATGAGTTTGCTTATTCTAATTATTTCAAATCAGTGAGATCATACAATATATGTCCTTTTGTGTCTGGTTTATTTTAGTCAACAAGATGTCTTCAAGGTTCATCCATGTTTTCACATGTATCAGGACTTCATTCCTTTTTACAGCTAAATAATATTCCATTGTATTTATATACATTTATTTATTCCTTCATTGGTTGATGGGCACTTGGGTTGCTTCCATCTTTTGGCAATTGTGAATAATGTCATTTTTTATAGCAGTCATTCTAATAGCTATGAAAGCTGTGTGTTTTTAATAGATCACATCCAAAGCTTATGTTTTACATCTTCAATAAGACTATGAACTTCTAGGGCTAGGAAATATATATTTTTAGAGCAATAATTAGTAAATTTCTCATTGGAGGGGCTCATTGGAGGTCTTGCTGAATCATTGATTAACTTACTGGTATAGCTACTGTGGTTCTAGACATCAGGGACCATGCCTCTGTATTTGGGTAAATCACTACTAGATGGTGATTTCAGTTATTTCAGTAGCACTAGACCTAAATGTGTGGCTAGAGGATACCTAGAACCTATTTGCATAAGGGATTTTCAATGCAAAATTGCAATCTGCTCTTTCATGTTGAAATTTTCCCATGCATCTCACAATTTCAATGAAAAGAAATCCTTTTATATTTAAGTGACTACAATTTATAAATGATGTGACTTTGAGCAATACTAACTATCTCATTGTAGGTGAGGACTAAATAATATAACTTATGTAAATCATGTATTATGGTACCCAATGTATAGAAAGCACTCAATAAATGGAATTGAAGTCATTTTTCCTGTTTTCTCAAAATTGTGGCTAAAGTTCCAATGCTGAAGACAACGGGAGCTGGAAGCGCCCACATTTTAAGAAGAGTAAAGCTGTTTCCTCCATGTAAGTCTTCCATGGCTTATTAAAAAATGACAAAATTGGTTCTATACTCCTTAAATATCAACCAAATTTGCTGATATCCCTGAGTATCTCCAGCCTATGTGAGCAACAGATGAAGAATTAAGGAAATCAACTCAGAGAGTGATTCAACATGGCACAGCTGAAGGTGTTCATTGGTGGGAAATACAACTATTTCATAGTGAGCTGACACAGTTCAATAGACTGGTCACATTTACTATTCTATATTAAAATATAAAACCAAAGGAATAGAAATTCTGTGCCTTCCTATTAACCTTAATTCTATACTCCCTAGAATCATTCTGGTGTCTAATTTATGTTTTAAAATTAAGTAACAGTGTTTGCTGAACATGGTTGACTGTTTCCAAGTGACATAGAGTGCTTTATAGCTTAGAAAGCATTTTAACCTATGTTATCTCATTTAATTCTCACAAAGTTTGATATATTGGGGTGGTAGGAAAGTTATTACTTTTTCTGTTTTAAATGGATGAAAGCAATTTCCTAATTTGTGAAATGACCTGTTTAATTCAAGCAACTAGTACTAGGCTGATTCTAGTACCAGGATCCTTTCATCCATCATTTGACATCTTTGTATTGAATATGATACTATACTATTACCCTTCAAGGTAGTGGAGGTACAGTGTCAATGTAACATAAAGAGTACTATCTCTCTTGGGCTTTACATTCTAGCAGGAGTATACTGATAAAAACTAAACAAACAAATAAAACAGATCATCCCAGCTTGTTGTTAGTTCAGTGGAGGAAAAAAAAAATCAGAGTAAAGTAATAGAGAGTGACTGGGGGTTGGGGTGGGAGTGGTCAAACAATTTGAATATAGACATGAATGAAGAAAAGGAAGCCATGGAAAATATCGGGGAAAGTCCATCCCAGGCAGAGGATATAAATACAACAGGCTTGACATGAGAGCAACAGAAAGTGACATGAGGGGAAGAGAAGTACAGGATTTAAGATTTAAGAGAGTGAAGCAATGGTCAAGTCCTGTAGAGTTGTTTTGTTTTGTTTTGTTGTTGTTTTTGAGGTACTGGGGACCGAGGATTGAACCCAGGACCTTGTATGTGGGAAGCCAGTGCTCAACCACTGGACCACCATCGGCTCCCTGAATTTTTCTTTGTTTTGCTTGTTTTTTTTCAGGAACAAAGTCAGGATCTCCCATGTGGGAAGCAGGCACTCAACCGCTTGAGCCACATCCACTCCCAGGTCCTGTAGAGTTTTGAAGGACTTGAGAAGGACTTTGCATTTCATTCTAAGTGCAAAGGGAAACCACTGGAGAGTTTTAAGTGAGAAGTGATGGTCATTTTAAGAAATCCCTATTGCCCTTATTTGGAGATTTGTGTCTTTTTAGGGGAATAACAGTGTAGGCAAGGACACCATTTTGCAAGTCTTGTAGGTGAGAGATAATCCTGGGTTAAGATGACAGCAGTGGGGAGAGAAGAACCGACCACACTTGCTGACTGACTGGATGCAGCATTTAAAACTGTGCTGTTGGATTAGAAATCCAGTGCACCTAACAGTGTAATACATACAAGTGTCAAAGTTTCCAAACATATTGCCCGGCTCTGGTAGGTCCTGGACAACACAACCTCATCTCCCCTTCACACCTGTGCACTATTTGACTTGACCTTCAGTCACTTTCTAGAACCCACCAAGCTCATTTCTCTCTCACTAAAATGTAAGCTTCTTGAGTACAGGGCCTGTATCTCTTCCTTTGTTCATAGTTATACTTCTAGGGACTAGCATATAGGGTACTCAATAAACAGCCATAGCCAGCACTTCAGGGCACGAAACACATGCCAGCAAGTATCGCAAGCACTTTTCATAGATCAACACATTTAATCCTTCCCCAAACCCTAAAAAGTAGAGTCTATTATAATTCACATTTTCTGGATTAGAATATTATATAAAGAAATTAAGAAACTTACCCAAAGTCCCACAGTTAATGAAAGATGAAGCTGGGATGCAGATCCAAGCAAACTCTCTCATGATTTTTTTTTTTCCCCCAGGAGGTATTGGGATTGAACTCAGGACCTTAAACATTGGAAGCAGGTGCTCAACCACTGAGCTACATCCACTCCCCAATGAGAGTTGGGTTTTTTGTTTGTTTGTTTTGTTTTTAAGAGGTACCAGGGATTGAACCTGGGGCCTCACACATGGGAAGCAGGTGCTCAACTACTTGAGCTACATCCACTCTCCTCTCCTGATTTTTTGAACATTATATTATTCTGTATTCAGGATAATGAATGAATCAATGAAGGTGGTACTTAATCTCTGCCTTACCTTTATTTTTATTTTTATTTTATTTTTTTAAAGATTTATTTATTTATTTATTTATCTCCTCCCTTGCTGCTTGTGTTTTACTGTGTCCATTCGCTGTGCGTTTCTTCCGTGTCTGCTTATCTCCCCCTTGCCATGAGGTCCTGCTGCATCAGCCCACCGCGCCGCACGGGCAGGCCTGCTCTCACAAGGTGGCCCTGGGAAGCGAACCCGGGGCCTCCCGCATGGCAAACGGGGGCTCTATCGATTGAGCCACACCCGCTTCCTGCTGTGAGGTCTTGCTGCATCAGCCTACTGCGCCACGCAGGCCGGCCGGCCTGCCCTCAAAGGAGGCCCTCGGGAAGCGAACCCGGGGCCTCCCATATGGTAAATGGGAGCTCTATCCATTGAGCCACACCGGCTTCCCTCTCTGCCTTACCTTTAAATCAGGGATTCTTAACCTTTCTTGTTCCATGGACCCCTTTGCCAGTCAGGTGAAAACCACAGACCCCTTACTAAGTCCACACTATACTGTGTATTATTTAGTAAATATATTACACCCGCACCAACACGACCCCACAAGAATAACGATTTTTGGATTTCAATTCAAGCTCATAGACCCCTTGTTAAGAACCTCTGCTCTCAATGATCCTTTTGAAAAAAAAAATTTTTTTTTGTTTGAATAAAGCCTGTAGCTATGGATGAATAACAAAGTCTAAACAGTCCTTACTTCCATGCATGCTTTTCTTTAAATGACTCAATAGAGAAGATGCCATTTTTCCAGCTTCTACTGACTAAGTTGGGGATTTTCACCCCCCAAAGAACTAGTCATAAGTGTGAGAATGATTTTGCTCCCACACCTCTTTACCCCTTGTTTCTGTGGACCATGTGGTGATTTGCATTTCACTGAGTTCTGCCACTTCTAAGCTTCCAGGTTCACTGTCAAACCTGTTTCTTAACTTCTTTGAATATGTTCTTGAGAAATTATAAAAAGCAACCTTGAAAACACTTTATACCCCAGTTTTCTCTATCGCCTGCTTTTTACAGACTGTTTTTCATGGACTGTCACGATCGGGTGAACAGAAGCCAGATTTCCCCTATGTTTGTGGCCCCAGTGTCTAGCACAGAGCTTGGGACAGGGTGGGAGCTCAATACCTATTTGTACAATGAATGATGAACACCACATATAAAACACATTAGGTAATTCTGGCCATTTGCCTCCTCTTGTGAAATCATGTAAAATGCATCCCACTGCAGTTCTGCTACCTGTTCGGCTCCGGCTGGTAGGGGTGTCACAGCTCTGAGGACTTGTAGCAGGCAGGGACCATGGGATGAGCTCCTGGTCTGCCCTCCTGCCCATCCACCAGGAAGATGTTTCTTCTCTTGACTCTGGTCACCCACTTTTTTTCATTGCATGGAGTATTTCCTGCTCACTCCCTCCAGCTTGACTCACCGCATGACCTACTTTTACAGGCTCCCCGACTTCCTCCTAGTTCCCAGACTCTGGCATTCTCCTCCCTGGCACTGAGCCTCCCTGGCATATACTCCAGTAGCAACCCCATCTTGGCTTGGCTTGGGGTATCCTGTCCTCTATTCTCCTCTTCATCCCCACTCACATACATACACACATGCACACATACGTGAATTATGCACTACCAGCCCCCAAATTTGTTGTTTTGGGTTGGATTCATTTCCTTCCTTCAAATGCCAAATTCATATCTCTGTTCTTAAAACTCTTTTTTTTTTTTTAAATAGAGAATTTATGGGTTTATAGAACAATCATGCATAAAATATAGGATTCCCATATACCACCCTATTATTAACACCCTGCATTGGTTCCATTTATTACAACTGTTGAAATCAAGTTTTTATAATTGTACTATTGACTGTAGTCCATAGCTTGACTTAGAGTTCACTGTGTGTATTATGCAGTCCCATGGATTTTTTTTTCTTTTTAGTAACGTATATATATATAGAACTTAAAATTTCTCCTTTTTAACCACATTCAAATATATAACGCAGAACTTTTGGATGCTTGAACTCCTTTTTTATATTTCGTTTGGTAACTTCACCTCTTCCTTTCTTTTCTTACCTCCAGTTTCATCAAAATCTTGCCCGTCTCAAATATATATCCAGGCGTTCTGAGGATAAACATCAATGCCCGCCTGCCCCACTCACTTTCCCTGTGTATACACAGCCGGGCACAAAACTACCAGGATCAAGGCGGTTTCTGCCAGTGTGTCTTGGCTTGTCATGCTTGTAGTCCTGTGTGGCACAAAAGGCAGTAAGTATGAGCTGCATATCTATCAAAAATGTCCTCTAATTCTGACAACAGTCACTTTCTGGAACTTGTTTTTATTTGTATTTCTGTTCTGCTAATTCTCCAATGCTTATTTTCCTTGAAAAGATAACATTCCAAGTACAGTAGTGTACAGCTTGGAAAAGTTCACCTTGTGTACCTCCACCTTCAGAATCAATGTCAATGACATTTTCCACTAAGGAAGATCACTCCTTTTTATTTGTGTTTGGATTATCTGCCATTTGCTTTTTCCAGACTTACCCTTCCAAAACTCAACATGTCCCAGACCATCTACTAGATACTATCATCTCCTTCAGGCTCTTTTTCTTCTCAAAGATAATAAAAATCAACTCTATTGATATTAGTTTAAACAAAATATAATTAAGTAGTTTGATTTACAGAAAAATGAATGTGGATTCTCCACTTTTGATTATTATTTGGCTTTATGATGCTTTGTAGCAGATTCCACCCCCTTTTATTGTAACATCCAGCTGGGTCTGGCATCATTTTGAACGCTTTCTTTTGAGTTAACTCAAAGGCCATACTTTTCTCCTAATGTTGAACAATCATTTGAAATAAGACCATTTCATAGAATCACAAGATTGGAAGAGATCTTAAAGTTTGTTTAGCACAACCACCATCAATTGTTTTGGTCTATTCTCTGATATTCCTGACCTCTGATTGAACACTTCATTGAAGATGGTCTGTTCTCTGAAACATTAGGTCTTCTCTTTGATCATCTTTCTCCTCATTCTTGGAACAATTGGGTGGCTGAATCTTCAAAGGAGGTTGGAGGTAAGAATTGTAAAACAGGCCAGGCAAGTTTGCTATTTGCTATTGCTGGAATTAGTCCAGCATAGACACCATTCATATTACTAAGAGTCTTTTTGAATTTGAATCTTATCTACATGAGCCAGGGAGAACACCAATTGTTCTCTTGTAAGTTAACAGCTATGCATACTTTAGAAGCAATGAGCCTAAACAAAAAGGAATTTTGTTCCAGGGGCTTGTGTTAAAGCCAATAGGAGCTGTAGTGCATACCATATGCAGAAGGGATTTACTGGATTTCAGAGCAAGTCTCCTTGTTCCGTAATGCTGTGCTAGCCAGAGCCCCTCTATTGTGCCTAATTTTCACCATTAAGCAAGGTACAAGCTCTTTTCTTTTTTAAGCAACAGCTTACACTTAATAACTACCATTAAAAATAACTTTGCTCTGTTGCACTAATTAATTACTAGAGGGAATTGATAACTTTCTCATGTTTTCCTTAAACCTTCTTGTTTCTCATGTAGTTAATGTGTTAAAAGCAAATTTCACCTGTAACAGTATTGCAGTCATCTTGGAAAACAATATCTTGCATTTCAAAACATATTTTGATGTGAAAAGAATCCTTATTTCTCGCTTGAAACAACAACTATCACAGCTCACTGTCAGAAGTGTAAAGAGGTAGCCTTTGGAAGCAAGGCCAGACACCAAATGAGGATTGAGGTCTGGGACTTCTTAGCTACTCAGGGCAGAGTAACTCTGCTTGGTGGCCTCTGAGCAGAATCACAGAACCCCATACTTCACAGAGTTTTAGACGATGGCCGTGAGTAGGAGCCTCCTGATTCATTCAGGGTGAGCTGGGATGGGATGATTGAGCAGGCAGGATAGGACTTTTTAAGGATAAGCTAAAATGTAATTGGATGACTAGCAGGACTTTGTAGTCTGAGGAAACTCAGTCTGCTGCATAATCTACTCCCCTCCCCCCTCCCCCAAAAGGGTTTATTTGGTAAAAAGGACTCAGGCATATGAGTTTAGGGGCAGGATGGTACAATCTGGAAGAGGTAGTTACTGGGTTCACACTTCGTTGAGAATGACATCAACATATTCTCAGAGGAGATTCACCTATTTTAAGATGGGGAAGTGTTGGATTCCTCTAGGTTCTTGGCTAAGTCGCTTAAAAGAATTTAAGAACACGCCAGTTTAGTTAGGCCAGTAAAAAGAATTTATTGGGAAATGGGGGAAAAGCACAGAGCTTGCTGAGAAATGGGAAAGAAGGACGGAAATATGCACCGAGATTTGGTGCCGTCTCCTCCATGCAGAGAGAGCAGTCTGGTTTGCGTGATCACCTTTATTAAACTATTGATTACCCATCCCATTGCTAGTGCTAAGGGGAGGGGCCCCAGCTGTTATTGACTACCCCACCAATGGTGGGGGCCAATGGTGAAGACTGTTTGGAATATCTAGGGTCAAGGGGAAGTCCTAGAAACAGAAACTGGGACTTCAAGATTAAACTCAAGGTCTCAGCAGGGTCTTGCAGCCATGTTGTCTGTCGGCCATGTTGTCTGTCAGCCATGTTGTAGCTTGTATTCTTGTTTCCCTGGCTAACTTGCATATTATCCCATATTTTCATATTTTCTGTGAAAGTCCAAACTTGAAAATCACAAATTAATTTTTCAGTTCGAAACATATGACCATAGTCTCTATGCATAAGCCATTCATTTGGATTATTCATTGGATGTGAATTCTTGTTTGGGATACTAGAACAAGGCTACAGTGGAAATGGCTTAATTCAGACAGATCCATAAATTTATGAGATCTCCAAAAGATGATTTCTTCAGGCACAGAATGGTCTTTGAGTGTGTGCTTTGACGTCATATCTGTATAATATGAATTATTGTGGTATAATATTATTTCAAACACTGATAGCTCATGAATGAAATAATTTCTGTTAAAAAATGTTACCTTCTGAGCTATAACCCATTCATTATTGTTCTAGAAGATTGAAAGAAAGCAGGATTCAGAAATTTTTATAAATATGTATAAATATATTTATATGTATAGTGTATATTATAAATTTCAGAAATTAATATATGTATATATAAGTTATATAATTGTACATATGTGGTTATTTAAAATTTATATTAATTTCAGAAAAATAAATATGTGCTCACCTGTCTGTCTATTTATCAATCTCTCTATCTCTCAGTATCTCCAATCTATATGTTTAATTATATTATTTGCCTTCTTGGGCTTTAAGGATTTAAGGAGAAGCACGGAGAGAGGCACGTCTATGAGAAAAGACTGTTCTCATGTTGTTTTTCAGTCTGGGTGGAATTAAAAAGTATCAATATTTTCACAAACAGCCTTCTTCTCAAAGATTTCTTGGCCAAGTTTTGACACCTCAAGAGTCTGAGAAAAACATCTGACCTCCTGGGTACATACCACACTGTCCAGGCCTTTTTCGGCTGACCCATTACAGGCAGTGGCACCGACAAAATCAGCGGCACCTTAAGCAAACAAGACAGTTAGACTTGAAGGACAGGCAGCTTTATATTTCAGTTCCTGTAAGAAACAGTCAATTCAAAAATATTTTCTTTTAACTGATTTAAAAATAGTTGAAACTGAAATAGCTTATCCTATGAAACACTGAAGGTAAAATGTGTGTTTTACTTCTTTTTTTTTCCTTCGTCCTTTAAAAATGTGTCGCATTAGACCAATCGGGTTGCTGCAACCAGGATGGAATGTCAACCATACCACGGGGATTGCAAATTGGAGAGGAACGTGCCTTTCATCTTAATTATAGGCTGGACAGGGGAATGCGCTGTATTCCCTGCTACGTGTGAGCTGAAGAAAACTTTCCCAGGGTATTTTTCTTTTGCATTTCTGACTCTTATTGGATTGGAAGCTTGACCATGTGACCCAGCAGAGTCCATTTTCCATAATAAGGCTAAAAATATGCCAGAAATGTTTTTGTTAGCACAGCCTGTGTGTGTCCAATATGAAAGTGACAACATTCCTTTTCCTGCTGATTCTATTTCACCTTTTCCTGGAGGAAATTCCACTGTTATCTTACCTTGCTCTTCCAATGTTATTCTTCTGATAGTTTCTATAAACTGGAGTGTAATCTGAGATGGAATAATTCTAGAAATTTAGTCAGTGTCCCTGTAAAACACAGGTTATGTCTCTGATGACTCAAGTTCTGGAAATCACAGCCCTTAAAAGGTTTTTCCTGTAATAGAATGTATTGGTATTGAGTCACCTGCACTCTCAACCAGAGGCCCTGTGACCCATGAATTGCTTCTGGAATTAGAAGTAGTCTATGACTATGACAGAGTCTGTCTAACTGGTTTATAAAAGGATAGTAAAGTAATTAAGAGCATGTACTTTAGGGTTAAGAAGAATTGGGTTAATTCCATCGATACACATCTAATCTTGGATAGACTTTATTTCCAAACTTTTACTTCTTCATCTGCATTTGGGTCTAAAAAGTTGTGGCATGGATTGAATATAATAATGTATCTTATGTATTTAGCATAGTGCTGGGGTTATTTTAAGAAGGGAGCCTATAACTTTGCTTTAATTTTTAATCAATTGAACGGAACAGCCATAGGTAGATTACATAAATCCATAGGTAAAAAATACTCTTGCTAGAGTGCGGACTCTCATCCCACTCTTCTCTGGATTCCTAGACACTATTATCATTCATGCAGTTTAGACCAGTGGTTTTCAAATGGAGGAATTAGGGCCCTTCCAGGAGATATTCCTAAGGCCTGGGAGGGGTGGCTACTGGCAATCAGTGGGTAGAAGCCAGAAATATCCTACAACACACAGGACAGTGCCCCACAAAAAAAGAATCATCTGGGCTAAAATGTCAAAATTGTTAAGACCGAGAAACCCCGATTTAGACTAAAAGCTTTAGGATCTGTTGTTTGGTCTGGAAAACTACACATTAGACATTCAAAGAAACAAACCTGTTAAATTTCTCTCAATGCCTCATTTATTTCAGGAACATTTTCTAGTGCCTGCTTTGTTGGGGCCCAGAATTGTTGGTGGTTTTGATAGGGCCTGGATTTCTGAAGCCAGTGTGCTTCTAAAGAAGCTATTATGCTGGATAACGGGTAAAAGACGGAGGAATTAGCTAAATCCTCCTGATGGTAAATTCATGCATTTAATCCTAGAGATTAAAAATAAATTAGAAGCAGCTTTAGATGGCTTGGTGCCATTCCTAAGACTAAAGAAGAATTACCCAAACTAAATGGATCTCCACTGCAAGTTGATAGTCTTACCTATTTAAGGGGCTTTTATGAACTTGTGGTAATATGTAAAAACTGGCCTTTCTACAGAATAGCTGCTTCTTTTCCCATTCCAGAGGACTAAGTGTGGAGAATGCCAGAACAAGACTTACAAACATGATATTCATTTAAAAGAAGAAAGCAATATCTTTATTGAGTTAAAAACTAAAAATGTATATTCTTTTTTTATTTCAATAAAAGTATTTTGCTTTAGCTTCTTATATTTTAAAGCTCTGAATCTAGCTTTGCTTTTATTGAAGTGTTATCTGCTTGTGTAAAATTGCAAAGACGCTGGTTTCAACTTAGAGATCTAAGTTTAAATGTCGTCACCTAGGTTAACCAACAATCATTTATAGTATATACTTTTCCCACATGTATGTAAAAGTGTTTTCAGGGTTGTCTTAGTTTGCCAAAGGCAATGCCATTTTGACCCGGCCATCTGAGAGAGACGACTCCAGGATCTGCTACCAGCTCAAGGCTGAGGAGAAGAGCCTTGCCATATGTCCAAGGGAGAAAGCAGAGCAGCTGAGGCTGAGAAGGGAGGCCCGGAAAGAGACAAGACATGCGCCTGATTGCCTACAGCTGTGCTCTGAAAGACAGTGAGCCTGAGGAGAAGGCAGGAGCTCTGCAGAGAAGGCAGGAGCTCTGCAGAGATTGGCTACCCATCTTGCCTTGCCACGTGGCAGGAAGCCGGGATCACCAGTAGCTGACTTTGGTGAGAAAAGCATCTCTGATGGTGCCTTGATTTGGACATTTTCACAACCTTGGAACTGCAAGATTTTCCCCTAATAAATTTCCCATTATAAAAGCCATCCATTTATGCTTTTTTTTTTTTTTTTCATTTGGCAAACTAAGACAAGGGCTATTCCACTTCTTGCTCCCTTTCCAGGCTCTAGGTGTATTTGTCATAGTTTGCTTATTATGGCTTTTGTCCAATGTCCCCAGGATAAATAAGTCATTCAGTTTACCCCAGCCAACTGAGGTGGTTCCATTATTAAAGGAATAAATGAGTCCAGGCCCCTACCACTTAAGTCTGTGTTTGTGGCTCTTGATTCACTTATAACACATATTACTCTGTTCTTTGCACTGAGAATTTATTCTGCTTTTGTTGACACATTGTTCTGTTCAGATTAAATTTTTATTGATACTAAAATTGTTGGTGTTTTGACTGATTTATTAATCGATTGATTGAAACTAGAAAATTTTTAGAAAATCTTAGTGTTAAAATATCCTATATAAAGCTACACTGTGCTTTGATTAAATTCATTAGTTAGCTTAAATTCAAGAACAGTAAATGAAGGAGAATGTGTAGTAAAAAAGGCAAGGTAAAGGGAATCCATACATAAGGGCCCTTGTTCCAGATATGAACTAGAAAAAGTCACCTCGTTTTTCCAAGTCGTCAGGAACTCATTTAAAAAAAATTGAACGCTTGAACTTCACATTCTCTTGTTTAATGCTATCAATCTACAATTTAGTCAAAGTAACACTTTAGTCCAAGAAAGTGACATTACATAGAAAAGAGGTCTATCATTAAATTTAGAGTTCATGTATCCACTTGATTAAATAGGTAAAGTGAGTTGTTTTTTAGCAAAATACCAAGAAGGACTTTGATGCTACAGATAGCTGTCATGTTCATAGTTCTGTTTTGGAAAGATGCCATTGGTGGCTCTTTCCATATATGTTGATATTCTGGCCATGTGAGTTCACTGCTTTGGCCACAGGTGATTAGATGATTGGGCCAAGGAAGTACCAGACACAAAGGCAGCTATATAGATTTTGGCCAGTGGCTTCTAAATTACCCATTTTATACTGTAAATTGAGGGGAAGCCAGCAGATAGTAGAGAGGTGTGGAAACCAAGAAAGCCATAGCAATAAGGCAATAAATATAAGAGATATGGCATCAGAAGTCATCAGAAAACAGAAGCCATGGAAAGTAAAGGCCATGGGGAATTATTTGCCATGAATAACCAGAAACCCTAAGTACCAAAATAATACTGGGTACCAGGTTTCTGGCCACAGACAGCATATTCAGGAAAAAGACTTTCCTGGGAACAGAGTAAAATAAAAAAAACATTTTTTTTTTTTTTTAGTTTGTGCAATCATGACTTTATGGTATCCATCACATAAATAAGAGTTCAAGACTAGGATAGGAAAATAATGGACTTCTCTTAAATTTGATGCATTGTAAATAAATGCTATTTGTGTGTCTATGTGCAAGTTTGATCCAGTGTCCATGACAGTCCCTGTGTAGTGTGCCTTGAATTCAGTGAAGTTTGAATTGTGTTAGTTAAAATGTAATTGTATCATCTCTAGGTGGTAAGTGCCAAAACTTGATAAACCATATCGTTTCTTCTGGTCTTATTCTTCTCCCTCTCCCCAATTTATTTATTTATTTATTTATTTTGGTACCAACCAGGACTAGGGATTGAACCTGGGACCTCGTAAGTGGGAAGCAGGTGCTCAACTGCTTGAGCCACATCCACTCCTGCTTCCTTCTTCATCTCTTCCTTTTTTCCCATCTTTTATGTTTGTGCCTCACATATGCCTTTCTAGACTACAAAATCTGGAAGAGGTTAACTCTTATGTTCCCTTGACAGCCTGACATGGTGTCTCACACATAGTAGGTTCTCAGTAAATAATTGCTGAGAGTAGTGATGTGCTGACAAATAGTGAGAAACACATTTTAAAAATCTCCAAAGTTTGGCTAAACTACTTTATCAAATGGTTAAGGTATTTTCTGCATCTTTAAAAGAAAAAAAAACTTGAAAAAAGTGTAAGTGGGCTAGATCTAGTAAACTTTCCCTGGAATATCCTGGCTATAGTTATCTAAAGTCATTGCTGGACCATGTGGACATTAGAGTCAAAACTGGTAGAATGCTGCTTTCAAGCTTCTCTGCATAAGGGTGTACTTTTAACTCAGGAACACTTGATCTGATCTCTTTCCTTTTCTTGCCCAGATGAGTCATTTTTTTGGTAGCTTACCTTGCACTCCTCCTATTTATACACAGCAGGCCAGCTGGCATGGAAAATTGCATGCATCTGTCTTTCATATGAAATATATGTCTCTATGTGTTTTTTTCTCCCTCTTCTATTCTTTGTCTCAATTTTCCATTTCTCTTGGCCCATTGTTTTTTGTCTAAACCTAGGGAAGTTCCTTCCAAGGTGAGTTAGTTCTAAGTCTGTCATAAAGGCAGAATCTCTACCACTGATAGAACTTAAATAAGAACAAAATAACAAAAAGACAAACTGCATTGTTTCCCAAGGAATTGTCCAGAAAGACTTTCTACTTTTCAGAGCCTCATTTGTTTTCTAAATCCCCAAAGAGAAATTTGACTCAGCAGAAATGATCTTTGGGCCTTCTTCAGCAGCAGCAAACAGCAGCTAAGCTGTGGATCTTGGCTCCAGAACCGGCCTAGTTATTCAGCAGATACTGTCCCAACCAAGCCCTGGAAGAGCTTTTGGCCGCTGCTACAAAGGCTGCCTACCAACCGTTGCCTAGGTGAGGAGAGCCTTGACCGTAAATCCCCTCCCCCCCTTCTGCCTGATTCATTTGTTCATATCACACCATCAGAGTGGAAGGTGTGATTTCTGTTTGCTTTCTTCTTTCTTCTTCTTCTTCTTCTTCTTTTCTGTCTGTCTCTGTCTCTCTCTGTCGGTGTACAAGCTAGCAAGTAATCCAGCCAAAAATGGAATTAGAGAAGGAAGCAGTATCCATGCATCACCAACTGGCAAAACAAGGAAAACAACTGCTGGTTTTTAAAAAATGTTCTTCAACATTTCCTTCAGTTGTTGTTTTTTGTTGTTGTTTAGTTTTTTTGTTTGTTTGTTTTTTGTTTTTCCTGAGACTAAGGGTCTGAATAATAGCTTGTATTTTGTGGGCTTGACTTAAAGATTTGTCTTCCTGAATCTCTGTGGTTACAGGAAGACAATGGCATACTAACTAGTATGTCACAAATCCCAGGAACCCATTTAGAAAGACGATTAAAATGACTTTTAAAACTATGCAAAGATGTCCAAATTCCTTCAGAGCAAATGAAGCAAAAATTAAATCTACATTCAGATACCATTTTTTGCCAATCAGATTAGAAAAGACCCATGTTCAGGCTGTGCAGGCAAGGATGTGGAGTACCAGGCACTTTCAGAAAGTGCAGGTGGCATATAGATTGGTGCCACCTCTAAGGAAGCAATTTGGAAAAATACATCAAAATTATAAATGCTCATGTCTTTTGACCCAGCAATTCTACTTCTAAAAATTTATCCTTTGGGGGAGGAGGTGGCTCAAGCCATTGGGCGCCTCCCTCCCACGTGGGGAGATCCCGGGTTCAGTTACCGGTGCCTCCTAAAAAGAAGACAAGTCCACAATAAGCAGACAGCGAGTGCAAAACAATGAGAGGTGGGTGGGAGAAATAAATAAATAAAATAAATCCTTAAAAATAAAATTTATCCTATACACATACTCATCCTTGTGTGTAAAATGACATGTTTATAAGGTTATTCCTTGAGGCATTGTTTATACAGCAAAAGATTTTAAATAACCAAGATGCAATACTATTTGGCTATTCAAAATAAATAAAAAAGCTCTTTGTGTACTGACATAGAAAGATCTCAAGCGATGTTATTAACTAGAAAAATTAATGTACAGAACAGTATGTATAGTTTGTTCCAGTTTGGAGCAAAAGAAGGGAAAATTAAAGACTGGTGAAGAATATGTATTTGTTTATATTTGCATAAAATATCTGAAGGAAGGATGCACAAGAATTAATACACTTGATTGCCCACGTGAGGAAAATAAAATGGCTAGAGGCATTATAAATGTTTTATACTATGTGACTTTACTACCTAATCAATAAATTGAATCAAAAAGAGTATTAGAAGAGAATGTATCATAAAATAACTGTCAAATAGAAAAGATTAGCAGGAGTAGACTCCACTTCAGCTGAGACATTTACAGCAGTGCTGGGTTCATGCTACACTTAAAGCAGTTGGTGGCATTCATTATTCCCCTTACATTCCTTTTTCTCCATTTTATTTTTCAATTTTTACCATTTTGTCTCTTTCTCATGTATTTCCTCCTAGGTTTCCCTGCCCTATAATGACATCTTTATTATTCTTTAATCTATACATGCAAATTCTGGCTTCTGTCATCGTCCCCAGAGCCTAAAGAGCTTTAAACCCCATTTGTAATACTTCATTTAGGTTGATGGAGGACTGAGAGGGGCTTTAAACCTGGATGCCTTAGTCTGAGAATCAGTGGAGTCAGCAATATGTTTTTTGTTTTTTTTTTATGTTGTTTTTTAGGAGGTACTGGGGGATTGAACTTGGGACCTTGTACATGGGAGGCAGGTGCTCAACCACCGAGCTACATCCACTTCCAGCAGTATGGTTTTGTCTTGTGTAGTGGAATTGGGCTTGGACAAAAGATTTAATCAAGTGGATCCTTTAATACCCAAGGAAATTTCCTTATAAGGACCTGACCTTAAGACAAGGATCCTGGCTATGGCCATACAAATTGAGAACATCTTTCAGTCCATGCAAACTCTACTGCAATTTTGCAGACCTTTCTCTGAGTAATAAAAGAAGATTTATTGATGGTCAGTGAGTTCCTAGTCACCATGACCAGGAAAACCCCAACAAGCAAGAACAGTTTATTGGCAACTTGACCTTGCTTAAATAACTAAATCTCTCAGAGTTGCTACATTCTCATTTATACAGTGGGGGATTATTACCTATCTTGCTTACACCATAGTGTTTTAGAGAGGCTAAACTATAAAAATGACAGCAATAACCACTGTGACAACCAGTCTCCAAAATACCCCCCAGTGATCATAATCCTGTGTAGCCCTGCTACATTTTACCAGTGTTGGTCTGTGTGACCACTTCTGAGGTTAGGTTATGAAAGATGTTGTGGGCTCTGTCTTGGCTGTGCACACATGCTCTCTCTCTCTTTTTCTCTCAGATCACTCACACTGGGAGAAGCCAACTGTCTGCTAGGAGCAGTGCTAAGGAGAGGCCTACGAGTGACATTGCAATGACAGATATAGGCCATTTTATGTCATCATATAACTGCAGAATTGTGTGGGAGAGAGTGTGGTCTACAATGTGAACTATGGTCCATGCTTAGTGGCAAAGGCCCAAATGTGGTAAGGCACTGAGGCCTTTCCCAAGTAGCTACATTAACAGATCTTCCAGCCCAGCCCAGACTTCATTCAGCCCTGGTTGATTCCTTGAGTGCAATCTTATGAGATGCCTTCAGCCAGAACCACCTGGCTAAGTTGCTTCAGCATCCCTGATCCTCAGATACTTTGCGATATAAAAAGAATGCTTGGTATTTTGAGTTGCTAAGTTTTGGAGTATTTTGTTATGCTGCAGTAGATAACTGATACTACCACATAACGATATCAATAATTACCCATCAATCAGGCCCCTTTTCTTTACAGAGAGAACTTCATTGCACTGCCAAGATCTAGACTTGGGTACAGTGATTCCAATGGAATGAGTCAAAATAAGTAGCAAGATCTAGGTTTAAACTCAACCATATCAATTATCACAATAGTTGTGAACGGTATAAACACCCCAATTTAAAGATAGATATCAAATTGATTAAAAAAAAAAAAAGCAAGACCCATATATTTGCTGCCAAAGGAATGAGTCAACATCTAGCTGACTGAGGCTAAATTATTCTCTTATTTAATCATGTGTCAGCTCTGCCATGTTGTCCCAATTAAGTGCCACCCCTGGCACCCAATACACAAGTCCTCCATAGTAGCTATTTGGAAAACCAAGTCTTCCGAAGGGAGCAGTTGTTTAGTTAGTCTTTGTTGCTGCTCATACCCAACCACTGCACCAGATTCATTGCCTTAATTCTGGATTCTGGATGGTTTTTATGCTTTATATCCGGCTTCAGACTGCCACACCCATTCCTAGAACACATAAGACATGGGAAAATGGAGAACACTCACAAATGCTCACCGTTTATACCTCTGTCCTGAACCACTTGTACCAAGTTCACTCCTTACCTTTTTTTGGTCCTTTTTCATACCATTTGGGCCCTTGCATTGTTTCTGCTTCCTTAATTCTGGTTTTCTGTTTCCAGGTAACCTTTGTTAAACATCTTATTCTGTTTCACTTGACCCTTGAATCCTTCTCTCCTGGCTCTGCCTCCATGGATAGAAGTTTGACCATATTTGCCTTGGTGCTATAAGCCGGACTACTCAGAGAAATTCTAGATCTGTTGTCTGTTCTCACCTTTAAAATGTTGCCTCTGATTATCTAGGTCGATAGCCTTCCTCTGCCTTTTTTTTTTTTTTTCCAAGAGGTACCAGGGATGGAACCCAGGACCTCATATGTGGGATGCAAGCACTCAACCACTTGAGCTATATCCACTCCCCTTTCCTCTGCCTTTTGATTCATCCTCATGCCTCTTTGCCTAATTGCTTATGCCCGAGCCTCCTGTCAATGATGCTCTCTGTCCCCAAATATAGTAGTCGTCAGCGGCTCTCATCCATGGCTGTCATTAAAATCACCTGAGCATTTGAAATATATTCAGATGTCCAGGCTCTGCTCCAGATCAACTAAATTAGCATATTTAGGTGTGGGGTCCAGGCATGGCTAGTTATTAAAAGCTTCCCTGTTGATTTTAATGAGTAGCTAGACTTTAGAACCCATAGTGTGCGGCTGGGGCTGAGCTAGTTCAAATGCTGAACTGGCTAAACAAAACCATCTGGGGGCCAGGTTCACGCTCAGCGGCCAGTTTGTGACCTCTGACTAGAGAGTAAGTTGACTGTCTTGCTGGGAAGCCAGGAGCTTTGTTTGTGTACTCTCACAAGATCCTCCAGATGGGGAAAGGAAACAGTGAGCTGAGAATTCAGAAGCAATTAGCTAGTGCAGATGCTTCCAGGACAGCCCTTGTTCCAAGAGTACATCTGATAACCTGCAGATAATTATAAGTTTATGGTGAACAAACCATTGCTGAAAGATGGCATTGCGCAAATCTGTTGTTTAGGAGAAACTGTTGCAGAGCCGGTGACTTGGCGCTAGGAACCCTAAGCGTGGCTAATGGTGTTTTCCTCTGGAAAATTCTGTTTGCTCACATGAAGATTCAAGATAGAATGAGTGTGAAAGCTATAAGAAAGAAGGAAACAGAAGCTTGCCTTTTTTTTAGGGAAAGGAGGGAGCAGAAAATAAAAGTACTGGTATACTCATGCACAGTTTTTAACCTAAATATTTGAAAGGCCATATGTTAGTGCAGTTGTTAACCATAAATCCAACACTGAAAAATGGATTTGAAATTTCAATTAATATGAACAGCAAGATTCTCAAGCAGAGTAAAAAATCATTTTAATTTTTTTCAAGTTTAAATCCCCCAACACATTTATATAATGATAGCACTTTTAAGTGATGTTAATATACATAGAAATTGATTTCTAGTTGAATTGCAAAACTTTAATAAAGCAGTTTATTGCAGCAGTTTAAGATGTGTTAATATAGCAATACTCACTGCTATGCCAATGAATGGTTAGAGATGGTATTTACAATTTTTAAGATTTTAATTAATTCTATTCCTAAGCCAGATAGATGCATGGAGACAGATTAAACTCCACCTACAGTTTTGAGGAGTTTATAATAAAAGAAAATTCGATATTTGAAGTCAAGAGTTAAAAAAAAAATTCTCAGGATTCTAGGCCCATTCCCAATGACAACCTGGGTTATTGAAGGTTCTAGGTCTAGGGGAGCCTGGCTGGTCTAGCAGTCACGGTGAGGCAACAGGCCTGTGGAAGCAAACAGACGAGCTTTCGAATCCTGGCTTCACCACAGGCAAGTTAGTGATTCTGGGTGATCACTTAACCTGTCTCACACTGAGTTTCCAAGAAGAAGATCATAATACCTGCTTTCCCAAGTGGTTGTTAGAATCAGATATTGTGGCTCTAAAGCACATACCACAAGATTTGAGTAAAGAAATCTTTGAGGAAAGAACAAGAATGATCAGGCACAGCCTCTGCCTTCTAGGAGCTTACAGTATATATAGGGAGATAACATAAAAGAGATGAAAGATAATTAAAAATTCAAGGCACCGTGTTAAATTACAAAATAATACAATCATTAGGTGTTACCAAACTATTCTGTTTTTGGTGGTGACACCTATTTTTCATAATCTCCTAAATATTGCATTTCATATGCCACAAAGTCGTCAGTATTCTTTCATTAAATGGGCCCTCTAACCCTAACCTATCCATAAATAATATGTGATTTAATTTATCCTCAAAATAACTATTGAAAAATATGTTATCAGTAAGAAATAGGCTAAAAATTTTTATCTATGAGGTATGTAATTATTCTATGTGATTAATCAGAGATTCTGAATATGAAATCAACTGTGATTTGTACTTCCAGGTGAAATTAATTACTCCATCTGTATATTGAGAATATTACGCCTGAGATATGTAAGCTGTGACTGTCAGTCTAAGGCTTGCTGGTATCTATGGCCAAGTGAGTTGAGACAGTGCAAGAAAGCCACAGTAGATGTAATGAAAGTCAGGTTTCCATAACTACCAATGGTTTGATTGTCAGGCTGCTTTCCAAAGACTGATTTTCAATTTGTCTTGACAAAACCCTGCTGGAGCAAAATGATTTTTTTGTCATTGTAAGTGCTGGGTAGAGTTGGGAAAATGAGGGTATCCAGGATTCTGTGCATGAAAATTCTTTTTTGGGAAGAAAGGAAAAAAACCAAGAAGGCTTCATTTTTTTCCCTCCTTCTTCTGTGAAGTTGCTACACCATAAAGCTATTCTTTTGCATTAATAACAACTTAGTACTAATGATAGATCAGTTTCAGGATGTTTTCTCAAAGATAGGCTTCATCTTCTTGAAATTATTGTTTGATTATAACATCAGAGAATGCTGAGTCAGTGAGGTTGTGATTAAGTATGTTTTCTATGCTGCATTTTTGAAAATCAACCTCCAAAGACAGATCTAAGTGTGAGGTCAAAGGTCACATAATAGAGAAGCGATGTGATCAGTAGCCCCTTGGATTTTGGCAGTTTCTTCTCAGTAACAAAACAAATTGCTTTGACTAGTATAATTAAAATTGTGTTCAATCAAACTTGGAGGGTTGAACAGACGTATATACATTTTTTTTTAATTTTAATTTTACCGGGAGGTCCCGGGGATCGAACCCAGGTCCCTTCATAAGGGAGACGGATGCCCAACCATTTGAGCCACATCCGCACCCCCAGACGTATTTTTTATGTAGATCGAATTGACTCCATTTGGCCCTATTGGCTCAATTTTTCTCTCTTTTTGCAACCTAACCAACAATATCTCATAATCTGATGAATCACTTGATATTCACTAGTACATATATGTATGGATCAGGTAACACAGGGACATGGCTTATGTCCAAAGAAGTTGTTTCTGAAAACCTGGAAGTTTTTAAAGACAATAAAATCACCCACTGAAGTGCTTAAAATGTGTGACTCCCTTAAAGGAGACAACTTCATTGTCTGAGAGACACATGAGACATGGTGTCTCAGAGCAAATTCAGATTTAGAAGGAAGGTCACTTTATTTGGAAATTAGTGTTCTAAGATGAAACAAATTTGTGGAAAACAAGGGTTATTTTTTTTCCTTGGAAGACCTCCGGGGAAAATATGTCTCCAAGTGTTGCTGTGGAGCTGGTATCTCATGAGACAACATAGGATCCCCATGTCCTTTTCATTGCATGTCCAGTGATGTTGACGAGATTGTCACTAAAAGCTGCTGATCTCACTCCCCATGGGCTGTGAGTTCCCCGTTCCTGAAATAGTGGCTCATTCTAGAAGCTCTGGCTCTAGTCCATGAGTCACCTCTCTGCTGGAAGACTCCACAAGGGCCCTTGGGCTCTGCTGCCATCAAGCAGCATAACAGCCTCTTTTGATATCAGACATTACCAGGAATGCGGATACAGTAGTTAGCTCACTCTCTTAAGCCTCTTGTGGTTAACATGCATAGCATTCTTTCAATTGCTGTAGATATGAAATATCCGAAGTCTTCAAGCCAACACTTAAAAACCCAGAGTCATATTTCTGCAGAAGATGTTTACAATGTTTGAGTGTGGTGGTACAACGTTTTAAACTGAAGAATGATATGTATATATTTTCCATGCCTACATGTTGCAAAGTGAAGCAGGGATTTGTTGGTTATGCAGGCATGAGGAGACAATAAGAGAGTCAAGGCAAATGGTACACTCCCCAAAATAAAATATTGTTTTTTAATGATATTAACTAGCTACTTATCAAATATTTATTTTAGTATGTGTTACATAGACTTATCTCCTCTGCTCCTCAGCCTCCACATCTGTAAAATGGGCATAATAATAGGTACTTCACAAAGTTAGAAAACCCTTATAACTTTTATTTTCTATGTGTAGAAAATAGGGATATTAATACTCCCTACATAGCCTGCTCCTTCTCTATTTTTCCTTAAAAATTTAGAAGCAGAGTCAAGAGGAAATATGTTAACATTCTCTGTGAATTGGTTTTCTTAGAAGCCTGTATTCTGTTTTTTTTTTAATTGTATACTTCTCAACTCCTATCTCCCACTACTTCCCTGGAGTTCTTCCCCAATAATCACTTTTTTTTTTTTTTTTCCCAACTGATCTTGCCTTTATTTTTTAATATATTTTTTATTTTTTATTTTTAAAAAAGGTATTTAGATTATATAAATGTTACATAAAAATACAAGGGATTCCCATATGCCCCACTTCCTACACCTCCCACATTTACAACGTCTTTCATTAGTGTGGTACATTTGTTACAATTGATGAAAACATTTTAGAGCATTGCCACCAAGCATGGATTATAGTTTACATTGTAGTTTACACTCTCTCCCGCACAATTTTATAGGTTATGGTAAGATATGTAATGGCCCATATATGTCATTGTAATGTCATTCAGGAAAATTCCCAAGTCCCCAAAATGCCCCCATATTTCACCTGTATTTCCCTCTCCCTGCCCTCAGAACCTCCAGTGGCCACTGCCTCTGCACCAATGATATCATTTCTTCCACCAATAATCACTCTTAATAGGTTCCTACCACTGTCAAGCAGCCTTCTACATTTACTTCATCTTACATGCTGCTCTCTCCCCTGGAAAAAGCCCCTTCCTCAGCCTAGGCAACAGCTCCTTCTCCTTTAAGGAAGTTCAAGGATCACCCATTCTAAGAACCTTCTCTGAGAGTCTCATCAGATGTAGAAGCCCTTTCTCCCTCCATCCTCTGCCAACCCAAGAAACCTCCCAGCCTCTGGGCATACCATTGTCATGGTATTTGTTGTGTTGAACTGTAATTACTGGTTTATGTGTCTTATGCTATCATATTTATAGTCTACATATGTTTCAATTACATAAGTTCTGGCTGAGTGTGTGACACATAGTAAGTGCTTATTAAATGCCCACTCAATCAACTAATAAACTAAATAAAATCAACTAAATAAAGTTAGTCATATATTTTATGCATTATTCAGTTCTAATTACCTTTCTCACTTTTCCTCTTTCTAAAAATTATTGTACCCTGAAGAACAAATACATAGGAGAAAGATCCATTCATCTGATAATATTCTATTTAATAATTAACTGTAAGATCTGTATGGAAGAATGAAAGGACAACCTATGTGTGTATGCTAACTCCCTGCTCCTGGGTTTTTTTGAGTAAAATATATAAATAACACAATTTAACATTACATGTTAAAATAACTGTCACCAGGTCTTCATGGATTGATAAATGTGTTAAGACAGCTAGTGCTACATTTGCCAGAGCAGGTAAAGCTATTCCTTTTAGGAAGTTGAGCAATGGTCCCAGTTAGTTAGCCTGTTATGTGGAGACAATATGTCCCAGTTTGCCTTGGAAAGACCCAATTTATACCTGTTATCTGAGCATACTTATTTGTAGCAGCCTATTTCTGTCTTAAAGGTGCCCCAGGTTGGAAAGTTATGGTCACTATATTGAGAAGGGAAAAAAATCTGTGTGCAGCGCTCATGTGGGTGGACTTGTCTGCTGAGGAGAGCTCCATGCATGCCTTCCCTCTTATTTCTTGTCCACTGTCCACCAAGGAAGAACAATCTTCTCTCTAGTCATCACACAAACTAGATCATTTTTGCATCAGGATAATCATTCCATTCTTAATTGGTCAAATATCAGTTGAATAAACTGTACTGATTATATCATTAATTCAATTATGTAAATAAAACTATGATCATTTGACTGAACTCTAGCCATAAGAGTTGTTTGTCCTCGTACATACTGGAAGTAGAAGTGGAAACACACAGAATCTTCCCCAGAGATAAATTCTTGTTTGATCTTCCAAAATACTAAGTACCAGTAAATTTAGAAGAAAAGTAGGGCAGAATCAGGATAGACACATACAACAGCATAGAACAGTTTTTTCTAGATGGACATTGCTGTTTAAGTTACAAATTGGATCTTTCTAATTATGGTCTGCTTCATACATGGTCTGGGGTCAAGGTTGGGGAAAGGATAGCCACAGTGGTTGTGAACTCATCAGCTAAATTGAGTTCCTAGGATTCACTGCCCATATCCCAACCTCTTGGGAAAATGCTGAAGTTCATGAAGTAGGGTTTTCCAGTTTCAAGGGCAGCATTCTGCCATCTGAGAGAGACCTAAAGGTTTTATCAGGCACTGGGAAAGGTTTGCCTGGTAAATAAAAACAGTAACAAATAGTGGCAGAAGCAGCTCTGATAAATTTTGGAGGATTTCAGAAACGTAAGAAAGCGGCATCAAAGTGTTGTAAGAAAGAAAGAAAAATCTTCTTCATTTTCTTTCTCCTTATTTCTGGCTACAAACCTGTACCTGGAGTTCTTTAAAACTGGCATAAATAAGGCAACTATTACGTTTTGGGAATAAAGCATCCCATTACAACCAACAAAATGGGACTCTCAAAATTGTTTTGTTCTAATAGAATTCTGCTAAATAGCATATTTTACTTGTATATTTAAGTGTAGCCCTATCTTAATCCCTGTGGGACACACTTCCAGAATTTTATGTATATCCTTTAATTTTGGTCCTCTTTTTAACATTTGAACACACATACACACAGCCATACATACAGTCAACCAGCCTCTTGCTAACGAGCATGTAAGGCTAGAAGCCTGCAACCTCAGAACACCCGATGATTTCCATTTGTCTCAATCATATTGTTACTTACCAGAACCTACTCCTCCATTTCCACTCCTATTAGCACAACAATAAGGAAAAAATTCAGTGACATGTTATATAATCATACAAACTGCTGTACAGGCAGCCAAAACCAAACTATTTCCAGGCCTATGGTAAACACTTTTCTGTTATAGCTCAAAATATTTGTTTGATGAGAGATGAAAGAAAGTCCCTATCTGGCATAGCAAAGGCTGTTTAGAGATGTCTAAAGGAAAGTGTAGAATGTGCAATAATAATGTATGAAAGACCATATATGTATATAGACATACATTTATACACGCATCTACTTATCTACACACATACACATACAGCTCCATGGGTGCTCAGGAATTCAGTTTTATAATTCAGGTTTCAAGGCCCTATTTCCCACAGGGTATATAATGAACATTTAGCCAGCATTATTAACTGGTCTGCAATGATAGCCTATCTCCAGCAATAAAACAACAACAACAAAAACAATATTACATAATAATTCATCCACACTTCTGTTAACCTGGTAAGCTTTGGATCTCATCTTCACAGTGGCCATTTCAAATCTCCACCCTACTCAAATTTCCTAACTCATCATCTCCAGTTTTCCAACAGATAACCTAATTTCCTAATTCACTGAGAAGGTATACACACTAGGATGAGTTCTCCATCCACTGCTGCCCACCCATCTGGGGGCTTTCCTATGACCACTCACATTGTTTCTTTCTCTCTCCCATTACAATGGAAAGATGTCCCTCATCTTGTCTAAAATTAATTACTCTTTGCATGCTTTGGATCTCATTCTCACTTGCCTTCCTAGGGACACCCTGCTCCTTCTATTTCCTCCTTCACTTTAATGATGCTCTTTACTACAAGATCACTGTAACCGTTGGCTTGTTTGATGTAATTATGAATTCCAAAAATATAATTGGATCATGCTTGTAAACTGATCTGTTAATCTGGGCATGATTGAGTTATGATTGGGGCGTTGACTGGGCCACATCAGTAGGGCATTGAGCCCCACCCCTTGGTGGGTGGGGAATCAAATATAAAAGGCAAGGCAGAGAACAGAGGAGAAGCAGTCTTTCGAGAAGCAGCTTTGATGTTGGAAAGAAGGCCCCAGGAGAAGAGAAGCGAACTGTTTGTCTGACCGCCTACAGCTGACCTTGTGGAGGAAACAGGAGC
>JAQZBX010011319.1:0-42945 GCA_029593785.1 Cabassous unicinctus | reverse complement strand
TTTAATATATTATTGCACTGAGGCATCTGATTCTTAATATTGTATCCAGCTCACATTATGACAGAGGTTTCCCTGAATGCCAGGAGCTTAAAAAAAATAATTGAAGCAAAGAAAGAACACCTCTCCCAATCTTTGTAGATTGACCTGTAGGAATGCTTTCTCCAGGGCTTATCATACAAGGGCTTAACCATACAATAAGTTTAGAAAATAGCTTGAGGCCAAAGCATTGGGGCCTCCCTCATACTTTCTGTGTGTCTTGGCTGTGGCATGAGCATGTGGAGCTAGGGATTACCCTATTTACTCAAATACAAATATCCCCTAAATTCTTCATTCCAGTTGAAAAGTCTTCCTAGGATGCACTTAGGCTGTTCTGTCTTCTACTTTTCTCTACCTGCCTTCTACTGATGCCATTCATCTGTCTTTCTTCTCCCATCCTATCTCATGTCTGCCCATGCTCCTCCACCTGAATTGCTGACCCATACACTATTCATCCTTCAAAACCCAGTTGAACATGAGCTTGTCTAGGCTGCTTGATATGCCCACTTCAATCCACACTAATTTCTCTATTGTCTAATATTTACTTATTAAACAAACAAAATGAACTGCTTTTATATGCTAAGCACACATTAAAACAATGGGATATAATTATAGAAGATGCAGTCTATGCAGAGGAAATCACCTTATAGTGAGAAGTAGGGAAGGACACAATAATCACAAGTACAATGTGACAAGTTTTTTGATATACATATGCACAAGTGGCTTTAAATGCACAGAGAAAGGTTATATGTATATATAATGAATGTATATTGGTGTGGGAGGTATTGCCAGGGAGTTTGGGGGAAGGGCAGGGAAAAGTTATCAATAAAATCTTCTCAGGCCAGGTATGCCAGAGCTGAGTATTGAAGGACAAGTAGAGTTTGTCAAGTTAAGAAGCTGGAAGGGGAGTAGGTGTAGCTCAGTGTTTGAGCACCTGCTTCACATATACAAGGCCCTGGGCCCAATCCCTGGTACCTCCTTTAAAAAAAAAAAGAAATTAGTGAAGGCTATTTTAGACAGAGAAAACAACTTATACAAAGATATGAAGGTGAATTAGGGAATAACAAGGCATGTCGATGAAACTGAAAGGAACATAGATGGAAAATTGGGTTCTTAGTAAGAAATAAGGTAGATCATGAATAGCTAAATAGTGAATGTGGTGGTTTGAAACTACATGTAACCCAGAAAGGCATATTCTTAAGGTTATTCCATTCTTGTATGTGTGGACCATTGTAAGTAGGATTTTGGATGAGGCTACTTCAGTTGAGGTGTGACCCACTTTGTTCAGGATGAGTCTTAATTCTCTTACTGGAATCTTTTATAAACAGGCTGAATACAGAAAGAGAAGAGAGAAAGTCATGGAAGCAAGAAGCTGAAGGCAATGAAATCCAGAAGAAGGGAGAAACCAGCAGATGCCGCCATGTGCCTTGCCATGGCAGAGGGCCCAAGGATTACTGGCAGCCAGACTTCGGGAAGAAAGCATTGCCTTGTCTTGATTAGACATTTTTCTCAGCCTCCAAACTGTAAGCTTGTAAGCTAATAAATTCCCATTGTTAAGGCCAACGCATTTCCTGGTATCTGCTTTCAGCAGTTTAGGAAACTAAAACAGAGAGTGTCTGCAACTGCAAGCAAGATAGTTCCATCCATCTCCCCCACGGGACCTAAGTTTCCTCTCAAATAGAAACAGAGTGGGCATCAACATCCCAAATTCCTCCAGATTGGAGAGTTAGCAATGGACTAAAGTACACTTATTATTCTATTATAGACTTATTATTCTAGCAATGGAAGAACTTTCATCATTGATATAAAGTCATTGGCCACCAAAGGTTCTGAGGGGAGGAAGAGGGAAGAATAGGTGTAATATGGGGGCATTTTCAGGACATTGGAATTGTCCTGCATGACATTGCAATGACAGATACATGCCATTATATATTTTGTCATAACCTTCAAAATTATGCAGGACAGAGTGTAAACTATAATGTAAACTGTAGTACATGGTTGGTAGCAATGCTTCAAAATGTGTTCATCAATTGTTACAAATGTACCACACTAATGAAGGATATTGTTAATGTGGGAGTGGGGCATATGGGAATCCCCTATATTTTTAATGTAACATTTATGTAATCTAAAGCTTCGTTTAAAAAAAGAAAGGCAAAAGAAAATGTATAGTAACAGAGAGCAGTGGGGGAATGTGTCTAAACTTGACTTTAACATAACAAATGGGCCCAATTTCATTACATAAAAATGGGAATTAAGGAAGGGGATGCAGTAAGGCACTAGTGTGAGTAGATGTTCAGAGAGATGAAAGATTGGAAAGCATACATATGGTCTTGTAAGTATGTAGCTAATTTGTCTGGAAAATAGGAGATATGCTCTTCATAGGGTGCTTATGGTGGCTCTCATCAGAATGAGTTAAGCTTCAGCAATCTCAGCTCATCCTATATAATGACTCATGAGGGTGGCCTCATGATCACATTTGTCTCACTAAAATATGCTGCTAAATTACATGTCTTGTGCTTCTTTTATGCTAAGACATGTTTGACATTTTCCATCTTTTAGTAGAAAAAAATGTTTATTTATGAATTATGAAAAATACAAGATTCTTACATAATAAGTGACTATAAATGCATTCAGTTTTTTCAGGTAGGAAAAGACAAAAATTAATACTTTTCCATAGTCTCAGACCAGATATAAAATTATTTAGTCATCAAATTTCAAAACCTCCTAACTTTGTAGACAAGACAATGAAATGCAATGAGATGATAGCATGGCAAATAAAACTTTGTGAATTTTACTGTCTTAATATTTGTGCAATTGAACTTATGTTCAGGTAATAGTTTTCCTCTATCATAAGAGTGACTATTGGATGTTATAAACATTCATTAGCATGCATTGCTGAAGTTCTAAATTACCAAGGAGCCTCTCAGAAAATCAATTAATAGTTTTTATTTTATATACCACATAGAGCGGGAATCATGCCAGTTGTTTTTTTTCTGTTCTTAGAATAGAACAGTAGCACATACCCAAAATATCACAAGCTTCATTAGCCAAGATCTTTGTCTAGAGCAACCCCCCTCCTCCCACAGTGCCAATCCTTAACAACACTGGTGAGACAGACCCTCCCAAATAGGAATACAGAAGTGAGTTATGGATTCATTCCAGGATCTTTGCATGAAGATATATCTAAAATACTTGTGAAAGAAGGAGCAATGAGTAAAAGTTTTGTAATGTTCGAAATAATGCAATTAGTTAATTTGGGGTAAACGAAGAAGAATAAGAAGGCAAACAAATACACTATAGGGTAATTAAGGGGAGATAATTTGTACTCAGAACTTAATTTGACAAGCAAATACACCTAGATATAAAGGTTTGGAAAGAGTTGAGGAAAGGATTAAAAGGGGAAAAAAAATTAAGCATTCAAAATATGGACAATGCAAATTAATTAAATCTAACAAAATAATGAACAAATTATAAGAAATGTTCATGTTCTTATAAAAGAACATGTGGTCAAAAATTATTTATTAAACTCTAATATTTTTTCATTTAAATTTTTATTTTATTTTTAAAGAAGCTTTAGATTATATAAATGCTACATAAAAAATATAGGGAATTCCCATATGCCCCACTCCCTCCCCCTCCCACAATTTCCCACATTAACAACATCCTTCATTAGTGTGGTACATTTGTTAAAATTGATGAACATATATCGAAGCATTGCTAATAACCATGGACTATAGTTTACATTATAGTTTATACTCTGTCCCACGCAATTTTGTAGATTATGACAAAATATATAATGGCCTGTATCTGTCATTGCAATGTCATGCAGGACAATTCCAATGTCCCCCAAATGCCCCCATAGTACACCTATTCTTCCCTCTCCCTCCCCCCTGAACCTCTGCCTTTATATCAATGATAAAAGGTCTTACATTTTTAGAATAATAATACGTCTATAATAGAATAGTAATGTCTACTTTAGTCCATTGTTCATTCCCCAATCTTGAGGATTTGCGGATAGTGATGCCCACTCTCTTCTTTAGTCCATCCATGTGCCAGTTGAGCACTGAATCTCAGCAGAGTTGCAAACATCTATTCTCCAGGTCATCGGACTCACACAGCACAACTAACAAGGAGATGATGATGGACAATGCCCATCCCAAGGAACAGAGAGTGTCTGCAACTGCAAGCAAGATAGTTCCATCCTTCTGCCCCACAGGATCTAAGCCCCCTCTCAATTAGAAACTCTTAATATTTTAATTATTACTATAATATAAAAGATAGAAAATTTAAATTTTTGAGGGCTGAGTTATAACTAGTACATACCCAATCTTAGTATCAGATGACTCAGTTGTCATTTAACCAATCTCTTTTTTAAAGAGAAAGCATTTTTTAAAAACCACTTAATTGGAAATATACAAATAATTTATGTGAATTATTTTTGAATAGGATGAGTTGTACTTTAATTTTGCAGTATGTATAATTAAGAATGACAAATACATGATTTTAACCCTTCTAAAAAAATAAGTTGCCAGGCTTATTCTTCTGATTTTAGCATGATTTTAAAGAAAGCCAATGTTTCCAACCCCAGAATTTCATTGACTAAGATGTGAAATTAGTAGAATTATATTTGTAATTCAAGCAATTGTTGGTGCCCTTAATACAACTAGAAAGGTCCAGGTTGCCATAAAAAAAAGAAAAAGTCAGCCCCCAATTCATAAAAGGGCTATAAATTGCTGAGTATTTTGTTCTTAATTCAGAAAAACCTTTAAGTTTTAGGAAAAATGAGGTCAGGAAATAAATAGCAATCTCTTTTTCATTACCCTCAACATGAAAAATAAAGTGTTTTAACCATATATATTAACAACCCAAATTTCCAGATAAACTTAATTAATACCTTATTAATACCAGTACAAAGATTTCAACATATAATCTACTAAATTGTTTTATTCTGGTAGATTTATGGTTGAAGAGATTTTAATAAAGTAAGCAACAATCTAGAATAAAGATTAGACAGACTTCATTTATAGATGAAGACAGCTTTCATTGAAATTTTAATGTGACCTCTTACAGGTGTTTAATACATAAAATATTTTATACTTAAAGTAGAAGTCACAGCAGAAGTTTAAAACTCACAAGCTATTTAAGCAGCTATATCTATAGCACAGGTCTCTCCACCATGGTGGAGAATGAAAAGGAAATATTTAAATATAAAGAATGTATGTGGCAAGGCTATCCGTTCAACTAGGGCAGGGGTTTTTAACCTTTTTTGTTCCACGGACCCCTTTGCCACTCAGGTGAAAACCACGGACCCCTTCTCAGAATGTAGCAGCAGATAGTTTTATGATACTCAACTAGCGTCGGGTCTAACAACTACCATAATTTCGAAGTATGGATGCACGTAAGTGATTTTTCGAGATAAGCAACAACTGTAATGCAATATGAAATGAATACTACTGTGATTTATTGCATACATTCATAAGTGAAGGAAATGCTAGATTTCAGTTAGAGGTCAGAGAAAATAAAGATAAGAAGTTGATTTTTTTCAAATTCAAGCTCACAGACCCCCTTAAAGCTGTCCACGGACCCCTTGCGGGTTAAGAACCCCTGAACTAGAGAGTGAGCTTGTATTGTAAGCTTTGAAATTTAAATGGGAGGACATATTTTACCCTTCTTTCATTTTTCTAGCTTAAAAGGAATAGAATGTCTTGGATATATTATTATTAAGAATCTCAAGGCATGCTGGGTCAATAATTTTATTACATCTATACAGCAACTTCCTAATATATATTTTGCAGAGTTGACGCTACTTTCCTCTAGCTGATTGTGAAAAGCCTTAGAATTTCTCTGTTGAAAGATACTCATTTAAATGCCCTACTTAAGTATTTACACAAGCTCTTCCTTTAGGCCATTTATAACATCAAACGTTTTAAAACTAAAACAAAAAAGTTTTAGAAATGGCTGATAACGATGAGGTCAGATATTTTAAGGACTTGTATGAATGATGCAAAGAACATATAATTAAGGAGGAAAATAAGGCTGTAGGAAACACTTATACAAATTATTCTTAAGACGGTCTAAGTACAAAATAAGCTGAAAATGACAGAAAATACTAAGGAAAATCAATGGCCTTTGTTGAGTTATACCCAGAGGAGTATATTCCATACTATGGTCTGTGGAACACCAGCTTCAAAAGATGTTAAAATAAACAGGTAGAGAGATTCCATGATCAACCAGACAGTGAGCACCATGAAGCCAAGAGACTTTTATCTGTTCTTTTGACTGTTGTATCCCCAATGTCTAATACAGTGTTGGGCACATATTAAGCAAACAATACTATTTCTTGAATGAATGAGTGAATAAGTATGCAAAATAAAGTTCACGCTAAATAAATGTATAATTAAGACTGAGAAACTCTGGAAGCACCAAAAATCTGTTTAACTATTTTTAATCTAGTTTTTCCCAAATTTACTTGACCTGAAAGCTCATTAATGTTTTTCAGACAAGTGTTTCAAGAGACACAGTGTGGGAAATGCTGTTCAGAGAAGGAAAAAGAAAAAAGGAAGTATAGGCCTATTACTGGGACCTTTAATGTAATGTTAATAAGCAACAAAGAGAAATAACAACTGAACTTATTTTATTTCGTTTGTTTTCTTTTTCAGTGAGAATGATTTTGGTGATCAGATAGATTAGAACAAAATAAATATGACTTAAAAAATAAATATGACTTATTCAAACTCAGAGTCAAAATTCAAAATGTAAAAGTCATTGAGAAGCTATTTTTGTCGAGCATCATGCTAAATGCTCTGTATAAGTCATGGGCTTTGTTCTTGAGGAGTTCATCATCTAGAACAAGGCTCTGCAATTTATATGTCTAGAAGGATCTGGCAGGCAACACAAATGAGTCAGATGTAAGAATTGAACAGTGCATGCTTTAAGCAATTGTTGTTGTATAAAACTGTGGATTCATTGTTTCCAGATATCCCAATTTTTAATACAAATAGAAGCCATATGAATTTTTGAAAGACTCTATTAAAATTTTTAATTATTTTTCAATTTAATTTTTTAAAAAGTGTGAGATCCGAAGGCAATACACCTGCAGGCTGTACATAGCTCATAAGCTACTAGCTTGCAAACTCCGGTTTAGAATTTTTTTATTTTTACTTTTAAAGAAGCTTTAGATTACATAAATGTTGCATCAAAAAAATAGGGGATTCCCATATACCCCTAACCCTTCCCCCTCTCCCACCTTCCCCCATTAACAACATCTTTCATTAGTGTGGCACATTTGTCACAATTGGTGAACACATATTGGAGCATTGCTACTAACCATGGTCTATAGTTTACAATATAGTTTACACTTTACACCACACAATTTTTTAAGTTTTCCTGCCTTCAAGGCATTGACATTTATTGGAAACATATGTACACATTAAAACATCTTTATGCACATTTTCCCCATTACAAGATTACAAATATACAAACACCAGTTCTGTCCAAGTCAGCATCTTGAGTATTAGGAAAAAACCTGTAGAAAACCTACACTTGAATTTCATCAATTAAGTTGGTGTTCTCCATCTCCCAGTAAAAAACTGGGACAATCACATCCAACTTCTCAAGTCCAGCTGCTGATAAGAAATCATAGTCTTCACATGGAGTATTTTTCCAAAGCAACATCAATGCTCAGTTTTGAGGGTGAAAAACTAATGTCTAAAATTCTGAGAGCTCCATGGTAGCCTTCAGGGAAATGGGAAATGATGGCAACTCTCTTCAACTATATTTTTATTAAATTCCATGGTTTCAAATTATGTATGCCAGTTTAGATATGTTCTCTCCAAATAAGTAATGAAATATTGAAATGTCCTGACTGGTCACAGTAATGTACTTAACCCAGTAGAACGCAATAAATAATGGTTATATTTCTTCTTGGCAGGATGGGAAGGAAAGGAGGTCCTTGAGCAACAGTGTTTCAAATTTGAGAATTTATTCCCAGGAAAGACCTTTCTGTCCCATGGAATATCTAATGGGACATGCACTGGGTGTAGACCTTTATCTTCATCCCCATATTCCAGAAAATTAGGGTCCAGCTCTTAATGTCTTGGGTACCAGTTTGAGCCCTTATTATAAAGGCAACAAATGTTCATTGAAAATCTGAGGCTGCCTTGGGAAGAGGCAAATAGGAAAATGGAAGCAGCGAAACTAATACAACAGCCGATCTGATTGGTTCCTCAGTCCTATAAGAAGTCTCTCTCACCAAGTCCTGTTTACCGAGGCTCTGATCTTACAGGTGTGATGGAGTCGTTCACGTACTAACATCCACTACTTTCTGTAATTTTTTGTAATGCCTCACTCTTTTTTCCTTCTTCTCCAATTCCTCTTCCTCCTCCTCCTCCTTCATCTACCTATCACAAAGAAGTATCAACCCTGGAAGCTGCTAGGATAAAATGCCAAGTGTTTAATGGAGGAACTGAGACTGCAACCAAGTATCTCATGAATCAGCATGTAAACTCTGTGGAATTAAGATTAGTGGTCAACCCAGGAAATAATGCTTGGAAAGGAAAGAGATGTCAAAAACCATCCAGTGCAATTCTCTAAGTTAATGGCCCTTAACCAGAACTGTGCATTAGAATCACCTGGCATATTTTTTCAAATATATATGCCTACTGAATCAAAATATCTGTGATTGAGACTCAGGAATGTGTGTATATGTGCGTGTATGTGTGTGTGTATTTTTAAACTCTGAGGTGATGCAGATAAGCAACCCAGAGTCACAACCACTACCCTAACCTTAAAGCCACTCCAGGAAATTTGTACTTAATTTTCTTGATATAGAGTTTCTCCCTTGCAGATTCTTCCACCACCAAGGTGTTAACTCTTGACCCTATTCTGGTTCTTTCCAAATCTTTATTTCCATCTATTATATCTTCCTGTAACTCAAGAGCAGTATTTTCAAATGCACACCAGGAATGTATTTGATATACAATAAAAACCTCAATAGAGCTGCCCCAAATTAAACTCATATCCCAACCCCTCAGCTGACCAAACCTGCAATTCTTCTTATGTCATTTTTTTTAGGCAAGGGAGTAAATTGTTTATTAAGAAACGAGATTTAAAATGTTAAACACAAAGTTAAGCACAGATTAGAACAAAAGAATTGTATACATTTAGCACAGGGAAAGCCCTGCCGGAAGCCATTTTCCAGGAACTTTTAAATTCTGGGCTTCTAGGTTCTTGGCTTATGTCGCATAAAAATTTAAGGACATGCCATAGGGTAGGCAAGGGAGTAAAGAGTTTATTAAGAAACAGGAAAACTAGAAAAGTACACAATCTGAGACATAGACCGCGGGAGCGCTGCAGGGTGAATTGTGCCCATAATTTTCTTCGTTAAGTAAGGACATCACCATTTAGACAGTCACCTAAGTCAGAAGCCCCTCTAGCCTCTGCACACCTTAATGTAAGGCAATCCTTGTTCAGGGCGCTACTCTCATAAAATGCTGCATTTGATATGATGTAACACACCTGCCTCCTCACTACAGCTGTGGTCCATTCATACGTTGATTGAACACATCCATTGATTTAACACATTTATTTTTTGTGCTCCAAGCCTATGACTTGTGTGAGCCAGTTGTGATAATATAAATTGAGTCAAATGGATTCTCCTTCAAGAATTTGAACTGGCAAACAGAATTAGCTGTGGGTGCTGGAGCTGGAAGGTTATATGGAATCAGGCTTAGGATGGCCTTGGTGACAAAGTACAAACTGAAAATTTAGGGGAAAGAAACTATGAGTTGGCAGATGAGGCTGGTCAGTAGGAAGAGGATAAGTAGCAGATGTGCAGAGAAAAACAGAGATCTTTCTAAAGGGAGAAAAGCGCTGGTTGTTCTACCTACAAAGTGATTTGCAAATCTCTCTGTGGTAGATGGAATTATGTACACCAAATTAGATATGTTCTACATCATATTCCTGTGGGTGTGAACCCATTGTTAATAGGATCTCTTGGAGATGTTATTTTTAGTTAAGGTATAGTCCAACTGAATGAGGTTGGTCTTAATTCAGATTACTGGAGGCCTTATACAGAGAAAGAAACCAGAAGTCAGAGTTATGATAAAGCCCTGAGGAGGATTCAGAAGCCATATGTCATTGGAACCCAGAAGAGAAAGGAGAGCAGTCGCCATGTGATCCAAGACAAGGAACCTCAAGGATCACTGGCAACCAGCACCAGAATGTTATAGACTTTGCTGAGCCTCAATGTTTGACGTCTCCTAGATCAAAACAGTGAGCCAATAAATTCCCGTTGTTTAATCCAACTTACTGTGTGGTATGTGTCAGAGCAGCTCAATAAAACTAAGACACTTTCTCTTCCCCTCCATCACTAATGTCCCTGTTCTATTTCAAGTCTCTTTATCTCTGAACTACGTTCCCATAATCTGGTGTTTGTCTCCAGTCACTCCCATTTCTTAATCATGTATAGAGCTAGTAAAGTGGCATTTCTTAGCTACTTGGGCCTGGTCCTTCTGTTCTTACAAACTGTGATGGTTCTGCCCATCTCTGCACAGTAAAGTCCAAAAACGTTAATATAGTACACATAGTCCTTTAAAATCTGGCTGCAACTTATACTTCCCATCTCATCTCCTGCCACTTTGCCTGAGGAGCCAAAGCTATGTGAGAATATTCTCGGGATACCTCAGCCAATATGCTGTAACCCCCCTGAGCTCTGCAATTTTAATTTAGAGATGGCTTTGCCCATGCCAGCAACTACATGCCACTCTCCTAGCTCTGCCTGGCAAACCTCTCTTCAGTCTTCAGCCTCTTCTGACCCCTTCACGCTTTTGAACCCTACTTTGAGACATACTAATAAATATATGAGAATTTATGGGGGGCATGAAAAATACATTTTAAAAATCTGGAAAATCTGGGATGTAAAAATGCCATAACAATATAAGAATGTGAGTATGGCAAAAAAGACTGTCTTTCACAAAGGAAATTCCATATGCCATATGTGATGACTATCATTTCATTGGCAAACCTCTACTGAATATACGTTACACATTGTCTTAGAGTGCTTGGAATATAATAAAACCTAAATAAAAAGACTTGTCTGCTTATATACACTAACAATAAATGTAATATCCTCAGGCCTATCTTATAAAAGTGTTCAGTTTTCACACTTAACATTGACATTAAAATCTTAAACTTCTTTAGACTTGGATGCCTATAGAACAAAATTCGAGAATTCCGTGGTCATTTATTTAAAAACCAATTTTTTCAAAGGAAAATAGTGTACAAAAAGACAGCACAGTTCTTGCTGTAAAGCCAAAGTAATAAAGTGCTCTTTTGTAGACAAATTCTAGAACTTCTTAATTATATACAGGCATTATCTGTATCCCCAGTGTTACAAAGTACCAGAACTTCATTAGAAAAATTAAGCTGAAAAAATGAAGGCAGCACTTTGTAAATTTCCACTGGAAATTAGCTGGGAAAGGCAGAGGAATACTGGATCAAAAGAGGGTAATCATGCTTAACTGTGCCCTAGAGCACCCGCATGTATAATATGATTTGCACAGTAACTACCTCTCCCTATTACTGCTTGTTTGGAGTATTCTGTGTTAATGGGGTTAGCTAATTTAGTATTTTAACTTAAAAAGGCTCTACTGATTAATAAATGTTGCATACTGTGCTAGTAATTAAAATCAATGGAAGAGTTACAAATAAAAGTTGAATTGTTAAGAAAACAATTTCTGAAAATATATGATAATCCCTATTTAACATAATACAATAACAGTTCAGAAAATATGCAAATTGTGAAGGTCTAAAGTGTTTGAAAAATCACACAAGTCAAAAAACTTTTGAGATGTGTTATATTTCTTTTGCACTATCTTTGGTGGTAAATATAACCGGATATCATCTGTATATACACCTTTAAAAAAAAAAAAAAAAAGCTCTTCTTAAGAACTGTTATTTAGATCTAGTTTCTTAATCTTTCCAGAACATTTTCCTATAGTAATGTCTGGGATATGTTACTGATAATTAGAAACAAGATTTCAAAGGTTTAAAAGTGAGTAACCCGGCATTGACTAAAGCTCCTGTCTGAACTAGTGAGCTAATATGAAGCAAAAGAAGGCAGATGCATGATCCATGACTACTGAATGTTTTTTTTATTAGTTTCAGCAAATGGAGGAACTCAAGAAATCCAGTGGTTCGTTTCACCTTGCTACTAAATGCTTCCCATTTTACCTACTCTGAATAAATATCAGAAAATTAATACCTTTTGTTTTTCAAAAAAGATGTATAGACAGCTATTGAGCTGTGTGTACTCAGGTTCTTAACAAAAGCCTATATAAATTAAAAATCTTTAATCATGAACTTCTCTTCATACAGAAACTCAAGTCTCTAAATGTTCATACTGTAAATCCCTAGTTAGGGCTCTGAGGATTTCTCTCGCGTTTAGCTTGGGTTTAGAATAAACCTAAACACCAAAGTCAAATCTATTAAGGTAGCTCCTTGATTTGCAAGCTTTTAGGGAAACACTTGTATTTGTTTTCTACTGCTGCTGTAACAACCACAAACACAGTGGCTTGACCAGTACAAATTTATCTTACAGCTCTAGAGGTCACAAGTCCAAAATGGGTCTCACAGGGCTAAAACCAAGATGTTAGGAGGGCTGGTTCCCTCTAGAGGTTCTAGGAAAAATCCATTTCCTTGCCTGTTCCAGCTTCTAGAGGCTGTCTGCATCCCTTGGCTTGTGCCCCCTCCCTATCTTCAAAGACAGCAAAGATGAGTTGAGCCTTCTCACGTGTGGTCATTTAATCATTCTGTACTCAAATATCATGCTGCCTCCCTTTTCCACTTTTAAGGACCCTTGTGATTTCTGGGCTCATCCAGATAATCCAGGATAATCTATCTCTCCATCTCAAAATCCACAATTTAATCACATTTGCAAAATCCTGTTTGTCATGTAAAGTATCATATTCACAGTTTCCAGGATTAGAATGTGGACATCTTTGGGAGAACATTACTCTGTCTACCGCAACACTGATTGGCACTGATTTCTATTGCAATATCCTATATCTACTATATATTGAATATGAATACAGATATTTAAGTTAATAGTAGAAGGTATTAACATACAGGACATCAGCACCTCTCATAAGATGTTAGTGAAGCCCATATCATAGCTGATATCATCTGATTTATCACCTACTCTATTCCATCTTCTGCCATCATGATGGGTATATATTTTTTAGAAAATTTATTTATTTATTTATCCCCCTCCCCCATCATTGTTTTATACTCGCTGTCTGCTCTCTGTGTGTTCTTCTGTGTCTGCTTGTCTTCTCTTTAGGCAGCACTGGGAACCAATCCTGGGACCTTCTGGAGTAGGAGAGAGGCACTCAATGTCTTGCACCACCTCAGCTCCTTGGTCTGCTGCATCTCTTATCGTCTCTCCTCTGTGTCTCTTTTTGTTGCATCATCTTGCTGTGCCAGCTCTCTGCTTGGGCCAGTACTTTGTGTGGGCCAGCACTCCTGCGCAGGTCAGCTCACCACACAGGCCAGATTGCCTTCACCAGGAGGCCCCAGGAACCGAACCCTGGACCTCCTATATGGCAGACGGGAGCCTAATCACTTGAGCCACATCCACTTCTCTTGATGGGTATTAAACATTAACTTTCATAAGTCTGATACCATCATGGCTTCCCATTTCTTCCACCTCTTAATAATAATGACCTCTTTTGCCATTTCATTTCAGCAACTTACATGAACCCACTTTCTATATGAAAACATTCTTGAAATTCTCTCAAAATTTCAAACCCTAAAATTCCCTCAGACTACAATCTCCCATAATGAGGAAGAATAGTATGTATAACATTCTGCCATTTTTAAAGGAATGCTATATACATATATACTTGGAAGTGCAAACAAGTCTGAATGGATACACAACAAATAGTTAAGAATAGCTGCCTCTGGAAAATATAACTAGGGGATCTACCATTTATAATATTTAAAGCTTTTACAAGAAATACATATTGCTGTTTCAATTTATTGAAAGTAAACAACAAAGTGCTTTTAATATTTTTTAAGTGGATTTGAGCAGATTGAGTAAATCAAGGAAGGCAGGAAATTCCTGATGGAAGAAAGAGAGCATGGGGGTATCCAGAGGAATGAAACTAGTTCAGAGTTCCTGATGGAAAGTGGCAGAAGATTAGGTAGTAAAATAAGCCTGGTTCGGATCCTGAAGGGCCTTCTGCCTTGCAGTAAGGAACTAAGAGTTATCCTGGAGGTGATTAAAAAGCCATTGTATTTTAGCTGAATAATAGCATGACTGAATTTCTCTAGTGTTGAAATGGTAAAAAGCACTGAATGGGAACAAGACAGGAAAGACCAGATAGAAGGTTTTTTTTTTAAATAGTAAAGAAAGAAAGAATTGTAACTGGCTAATTAAGGTAATAGAAAAGAGAAGAGAAGATGAATTTGAGAGATACTTAAGAGGTTGAAAAGCCAGTTTGTGGGACGACAGGATGTGGGAGATGCTGGAGATAGAGAAGAGTGTAACTCACAAGTCTCTGGTTTGGGTAGATAGTTGGTTCTGCAATTCACAGTGAAAACAAGAAGAGGCAGATCAGTTTGGTACATACTGAACATGGCATATCAGGCAGAGATGGAAATGGAGACAAAAGTTGAAAAATATGAATCTGGAATGCAGAAGTAAGAGCTTGCATTCACATAGAGATGGTAGTTGAAGTTTCACAAATAGAAGTGATAGTCCAAAATTATATATAGAAAGGAGAAGAAAGTAAGGGAAAAGAGTGGAAGATTTGTACCTTTTTCTTTTCTTTTCTTTTTATATTAGAGCAGTCGTATGTTTATAGATGAGAGATTGAATCTTGCCATCACCTTAGCGCTATCCAATTATCTCCTGCCAAAATTATTGCAATATACTCCTAATGGGTTTTCCTGCCTTCGGCATATTTCTTCTCAAATATATCTGTCTCACAATCAGCAGTCACACTCTTTTTATAACATTTTCTTCCTCAAAAGCCTTAAATGATTCTCCATTACCTACAGGATAAATCCCAAAATTCTTGGCCTTGAAGCCTTTCAAAGCCAAAATTTTTTTCTTTCTAGTACCCTCACTCCCACACCACATAAAACATTAGTCTCTGTCAAATTGGTCCCTTCATTTTTCTGTGAACTTTTCCTACCACCATTTTCTTTCTCATACCATCAACCCACTTTTACCTACTTTCTCTTGTTTTCTCTGCCTATCAAAATCTTAACCATCTTTCGTAGTACCCAACTTAGTTCTATTCTTCCTAGATCTTCCTAGATCATCAGAGACCATGGCAAATTCTACATTTAAAAAACTCACTTATTTTCTTTAACTTACATTTGATAACCTATCAAGGGCTTTTCTATGGCAATTCTTATTTAAATTTTCATTAGGTTTTCTGATTAGGCTTCAAGCTAGAGGCATGTAAGTTCCAAGAGAGTTGCACTTTATTTTATTCACTGTCACATTCTAGAACTTAGAACTATTCCTGACATGCAAACATTCACTGTATTAATAAATACTCCTTTTATTTCTCACAATATTTAGTTGAGAACTTCCCATTTCACAATTATTTATTAATTGCTTAATTCATTCTTTTTTTTATTTTTGGAGTGAAAAGGCTATTTGCTGTTTTTACTTCTGAGTTGCAAAGATTATTACCCCCTCCCCGTGTTTTTAGAATTTCCAGTGTTCCCCCATTCAATCTTGTCTGCCACAACCAGACAGACAGAAAGCGCGAGGACCTTCTTTTTCTTGCATCTGTAGTGGAAACCTTAGCAGCAGACAATAACTGCCCCAGGTCTGTCAGAGATGCATGCTTAATTCATTCTTGACTTCATAAAGATAGATATATGAACGAGGAATATAACTGTCTTCAAGAAGACATGAGAAAATAGAATGAGTTTCTTGAAGAACAAGAACAAATGCTTTTAAAATGACTTCCAAAAAACTCTTTGTAATCAATACAATGTGCAAATTATTACTGTTCTATTTCCTGTGCTCATTTTAAATAACAGCTATCACTTATCGGCCTTTGATTATTAAGGAGCATTTTGTTAGCCTTAATAGTTACCTGGGAACATACTCAGAAAACCCAATTTGTCTTTCAGCAGCCTCCTTGTTAGGTTATGAGGTTAGGACACCATGTGGCCTATAGAAGACTCTGCTCATGCTCCTCCTTCACTGGTTCCACAAACTAGTGGATGAAATTCAGTTCAACTCTAGGATTGGTGATTTCCTCCCTTTCTTATGTCTTACATGTACAATTATTATTATATTTGTAGCAAACACAAAGCTACTATTTTCCTGGCATTTTAAACTCATCTCGTTCACTCCTCATCAAACCCTTTTTAGGTTAATTTCTGTCCTCATTTTACAGACAGGGAAATAAAAGTTCAGGGAAGTTAAATTACTTACCCAAGATCATACAGCTGGTGTATAATGAAGCCAAGATTTGGGCTCACATAGATCTAGTTCCAAAGCCAATATTCTTTCTATTATACCACGCTGAAATTAGCAAGATGACATCAAAACGAAATAGCTAAATGTTTCTAAACCCTCAAATAGAATGCCACATTGAGGCTTAAAGAGTAGAATGAAAAGGCTCTAGTAAGTTTAGTTACAGTCTTCCTGGTTAAGGCCCTTGGGTGACAAACATATTGTCTTCAGTTCCTTATAGGGAAAATTGGGAATACAGCAAAAAGGACACCCTGTATTAAAAAGTCATCCACCTTTTGAGGGCTGAGAAGAGGTACTGATGCTTAAAATGTATACAGAAGTTTTAATTAGCTTGACTGCAAAAGTGTGGAAATGGATAGAGTCGATTGTAACACATTATACTAAGTAGAATTAACACAGCTGGTTTATAAATGGGATTGTCGCTGAAAGGGGGTCGTCTAGAGAGATAAATGTTAATTGAAAGAAAACTAGAGAATAATCTAGGGTCTGAATAACACAGTGAACCCAGAGGTGGATGAGAATTGTGGTTAATAGTACAAATACAAGAATGTCCTTCTATGAACTAGACCAAATGTACATCACTATTATAGGGTGGTAAGACTATGGAAACGCATGGGGAAAATACAATTAATGTAACCTATGGACTATAGCTAACAGCAATATTGTAATATTCTTGCATCAATGTCAAAGTAGTGTGTAAATAATAGTTAACACTCACTTCACTTAAAGCCTTCAAAACATGGAATGTGGGGTGATGACTACACAGCCCTGAGGTGAAAGTGAGAGCCACTGAGAATCTACAAGGCCTGGGACTGTGAAACAAAGTGAATCATGTAGTAGTTAACACTACAAATATGAGAGTGTTCACACTTGAACTACAACAAATACATAGTGTTAATAATAGGGGGTGTATGGAAAAAATGTACCAAATGTTCGCTATGGACCATAATTAGTGGTAATGGTCTGAAGATGTTATCTCATAATCTATAACAACTGTTCCACAACAATGTGGTGTGTTGGTGGAGGGGTGTTGTATGGGAATTCTGCACATTTGCATGATTGTTTAGTAAGTTCACAACTTCTCTAAAAAATATATATATATTCATAAACATTAAAATAAGCACAAAAATATCATCCACGTCTGTGGTAAGAGTATAATTTCTTTTTACCAATTTCTATCATAGAATTATTATCTGCAAAAATATAAAATGTAAATTTCTAAGATTTCTTTTGCCACACAAGGTAAAGATATTTGTTATCGATTATACTAAAAGCTTTTGTTTCAGAAGAAGATATAAAATATCTGCTTTAGTTTGCTAAAGCTGCTGGGAGCAAAATACCAGAAATGTGTTGGCTTCTATAAAGGGAATTTATTAGGGTAAAAGCTTACAGTTCCAAGGCTGTGAAAATGTTCAAATCAAAGCACCGTAGAGATGCTTTCTCACCAAAAGTCAGCTGCTGGCAGACCCTGAACTCCTGCCTCACGGTTTAAAATACTGAATATACCATAGTACCTTTTAAATAAATGATTTCTATAGAATTACCCATGTGGTCAAAATTTGTTTGCAAAATTAATCTTAACATTTCATAAACCTTTTCTCATAGAAAATAAGAAATAATTCTGAGTAATAAAACTCTTTAGATACTCATCACTGAATCACATATTTTGTTTGACTAAGGCTAAACAGCATTAATCTTCTGTGATTTCTCTGATAGAAACAAATCTACCTGCTCAAAACTAGTTGGAAAGATGTTTTTTATTTTTTTTATTCATCATATGTTGGGTTAACTCAGTGCATTATTGAAAGAATCTGTTGAACATTCTATAGCTAATTATTACACTTCAAGTAATTACTAAAAATTGAAAACCTTTATAAAAATTATTTGAGATGCTTGTCAATTTTATCTTTGATATGATTTGGTGTGAAAGTTTTGATTTTTCAGAGTCTCTTCAGAAATGTCTTATTATTTTCATATACTATACAGTATACAAAATAAAGCATAATACATATACCACCAGACTGATATAATGATCTGAAATCCACTGTGGTGGATGAGAGCTAATTCTAGTTTCTTTATGTAACAAAATACATTTTAATGTGTCTTGTAATTATTACATAATATATATGACAATTTAGTGTATATTATATATTACATCCTTAATAGATTAACAGATCATAAATTTATTATTTGTATTTTGCTGTTATGATACAATAGTATGTAATACTTTATATTATTATGTTACAATTATTGTATTATAATAACATAATAAGACCATAATTGTTATCTTATTACATAAATAAATACTTATAAGACGTATTACAGAGATAATTACAAGACATATTATAGGATAATAATAATAATAATAATAATAAAAGCCATTCTAGATTTTAAATGCTCTATTTATAAATTACATGTAAATCTGTTAATGACAAAGTGCTATGAGAGAGAGGAAGTGCCTTGGAGAAAGACATATATGAATTGAGTCTCAAATCAATGATGCTAATAAAGTAATTTAAAATGTCATATGTTATTAGAACATCCTTCATCTTTCTCAGTCATCTTCCTCAATCACAAAGAAAGCAACCTCTTTCATTGAACTTGATTTACAAAAAAATACCATATTATATCAATGTATCCAAAGGAAATTTATTCCATGTAAAGAATAATTACTTTGTTGGAGCTTATTTCAGATAATTAAGAAAATTATATTTACAAAGGCATGGACAGTGGTCACTTTTCCCTTTAAAATGCCATTCACTTTGAATTTTTTTTCCTTTGAGTAGGATATTAATTATTTTAGTTTGCTGTCAGTGTTGATCTTATCTAAATCATTTACATGTTGAAAATGGTTGCTTCTGATTAAGTCAAGGGTGGCTTTGCCTTTTCTCATAAATAAAGGATTCTCTGCAACATGAGCTAGAAATAGTAAAGTATCAAACTTGGTACAGGTGTCCTTTTTAAGCTAAGAACTCACATATTGTCATTTATGATTCGTATGTATTCATCTCTTCTGAGATCGTCTCGGGCCTCCTTTAACGTGTTCATTGGTTCTGCTGCCCGCAAGGTTGGCTCCAAAGGCTTGTAGCGTTGCTGCAATACTTCAGTGATATCTCGGAAGGGACCCTGAAAAATACAGGATAAGGGAAATATTTTATCATGGAGGCAGTTCTGACATATGATGGCCAAGGCTGGTGAATATCTACAGAGCATAGCAAGTTCACCAAATTATTATTATTATTATTATTATTTTAACTATTTTGTTCTTCTCTGAATTAGGAAATACATAATAGCACATATTTTCAGGAAAGTTTCTCTCAAGTAAAAGTGATTTCATGTAAGATGTTTTAAAATAAGTAGAATTTCCCCCATTTACATCAAAAAGATTTTCATGCTAGAACTGGTAAGCTTTGTTTTCTAATTTAAAGAAGTACATTTTTTTCAAATATAATTTTAAAAAATCCTCTCCCTTTTTGAATACATAAAAATACTAGAAGAAAATTCTGAGCATAAAATTTTCAAAAAGTCCTTCTAAAAACAGAAATAGGACAGCATGTGGTTTTTCATTAAATAAAGCTTTTAGATCATTGCCAAATCTCATATTTAATTGGTACCCCCAATAGAGAATAGCTAAATATTTATTTTAACTGTTCTTTATTTAAAATTCTAAACTCTATTCTTTAATAACCCTGATAACAAAAGCAACTATTTAATGTCCATAGTTATATTGGGTAGTGACTTAGAGCATATCTTACTTTTAAGTTAGCAGTTACTGATATCAGTTACTAGAATTCACTGGTTGTGTGATTAGTATCATATTAAGCATAATACAAATTAGCAGCAGCTCAAGATTTTGCTGTGCTATTAATTACATATTGTTTTCTTTTTTTTCACCATTATTGATGTGCTAGGAGAAAAGTGATATAAATGGACAAAAATTTCTAATCATATTCCTTTTTTCTTAAAGATCTCTTCTTTAAATAGGTTATCACTAACAAGACACAGCTGGAGTTACTGCAAGCACTGAGTGAAGACTGTGGGGCTAATAAAAAGAAATGATTCACGCCTCATTTATGTTCACTTATGTTTTACATTAATAGAAACCAATAATAGGAACCAGTTACCATAAAAGTCATGGACCGTAAATAACACAAATGGCAAATAAGTATCATCTAGTACTTTTCACAGCTGGACAGGAGGATTGCTATATTTGAAAGTAGTTAATGGATTTTTTTAGAACTTTACTTTTTAAAGATACAGGAACATAATTCCAAGTCCACTATTAGAAATATTAATAAATCAAACGGTGTTTTGTTGTTGTTTGGTTTGGTTTCTACAGAATCTTATTTTTTTACTTGGGTATTTTCCATGGTTTAAAAATTTGACATGTGTTTGTGTTACTCGTGTGACTTGGAGCAAATTTTCCAAGCCTGTTTCCTTATATGTAAAATGAGAATAAATAACTATCTCAAAATTGCTCTCAATGTATGTAAGATAATATAACATTCAACAGTATACTTAAAACATAGTAAAAACTCAGAAATGGTACCCACTGCCTTATCATCATCATCATCATCATCATCAGTTTCAAGAAGAGTTTGAAAAAGAGTTTGATCAATAGCAGTATCAAAGAAATAAGCAAGTGGTCTCTTAAGGCTATAGCTTTGAAGGGACCAGCATTCACATGGAGTACAGCTCTTCTCAGTGGCCAAGTTCTGCCTTCTAACCTGTATTGTTGTATTAACACAATACATACCCATGTGCAGGCTCACCATACTACTTGTCTGGAACTTGCTAGTTCCAGTGAGATTAGGAAACAAAAGAGAAGTAGCCCTACTTGAGGAGAAATATAAAATGAAAATACACTTAGTCTTCCTGTCAGGTTACTATAATTTTGTGACCCCTAACTCTCCTGCAACCATGCCCTTCTCCCTATGTCTTTTAGTGGATCCACGGATTTATATCTTAGGCAATTAGCATCTTGCCTTTGAACTCAATGGATCTCCTCCCTGGTTAGTAAACTTGAATCCTGCCTTCAAGCTTCTATTATGCCAAAGTTCCTATAGATTTGTATTTCTATTGATAGCCTGCCTTTTATATCTCAGGTGATTACTTACACCAATCAGGGAATAAGCAGTTCCAAAGCATAGCTTCAAACTTCAAATCTGCTCACTCTACTCATTTCATTGATTTTCTTAGACTCCTAGCTTTAGCTTTTTAATGTTTCCTTGCCTCCACCCAAGGCTTGGTTATGAGAGTCAACTGTATTTTTGTTCTGCTATATTTTTAATAATCCATATTACTTTATACATGTTACTTTATAGTCATCTTGTATTTTTAAGCTTTTCTCAAAGCTTAAATAATAATGAACTTATTTTTAAAACTTGATTCAATTGTCCCATACATTTAATATATTCATGTGACAAGTATAGAGAAACTGGTCAGAATACATATATATTACCATTTGGACTATAGCACACATAATTTTAAGTATCCCCAAAGATGTATCTACCATTTTATTGTTAGGTATCATACAAGAAATGTGGCTGAGTCAAATTAAACCACAATATAAAATAATCACATTCTATGAAAAAAGGAAAGAAGAAAAGAAAGAAGGGAAGGAAAAAATGGAAGAAAGGAGATAGAAGAAAAGAGAGAAACAGGTGGGAAGGAAAGGTGGAAAAAGGAAAATAGGAATGAAGAATAAGAGAAAGAAGGAGAAAAAGGTGGGGAAAATATGGCAGGAGTGGGAGGGGAAGAGGAGGACCATAGAATGGGGAAGGAAGAAAGAAGAGAAAAGAAAGGAAGGGAAGGAAAGGGAAAGGGAAAGGGAAAGGGAAAGGGAAGGGGAAGAAAAAAGCGTGAAGGAAAGGGAAGGAAAAAAATTCTAGCAAAGAGCGTTGTTTTTTGGTATGCTAGGTAAATGTAATTCATGAGAATTTGTGTGTGTGTATATATCTATGTGTGTATATAAATGAAAAATCATCCATACATTTATATTATTATATATTTAAACATATATTTTCTCTACATATGCACATATAACTTCTTTATGTAAATATATATTCATATGCTTTCATATATATCATATTTACAAATATATATCTTCCATATGAATATGTACCATTTGTGCATATATATTTTTCATATACATACATATCATCCATATATATCTTCTATATATCTATATGTATCTTCCATATATGTATTCCATACATATTAAATACATATCTGTAGGTATGTATATGTATACATAGTATAGGGACCCAGGCCCTCCTAAGTCCTCAGCACATAGCCACCTGCATGGCCTAGACATAAGTTAAAGGTTAACAACCCTCCCCAGTGGGAAGAGAATGCATAGATGGTATCAATAAACTATGATATACCAAAAGCAGTAAACGTCCTTGGTAAACGTCCTTCCTACAAGCATAGTGAAAACATCAACACATCCTGTGCATACGCTTCATGTGACCATAGCGGGAGCTCAGTTCTCATACCATATGGGATGTCCTTGTTCTGAAATCCCTTATATATCAACCTTCCTTTTCTCATATCTTTGCAGGGCACTATCTTCATTCATTCTTTGAGTGGCTGCCATCAAAGATTCTCTCCTGTTCTTAAGGCCCAATAAAGCTTATGAATGATTCTCTGTATGATGCACTATTTGGTATTGTGGCCTCACCACCTCATGCCCTTCAGGAGTTGGGTTGTAACACATAGAAAGATATGGAGGGGGAAAAGCCATATGAAAGAATAAAAACAGTTGTACTGAGAAAAGTACAATAATAGTGATGAAGAATAAATAGAAACAAGCATAAAAGAAGCCATATCATGAAAACATAATAAAAGCAAAGCAGTAAAGCTAATGTTAAACTATTATTAAAATATTATAAACCTCTACAAAATAATGTTAAATATTTAGTGATTAATGTCTTGACTATTGTAGTGTGGTAGCTTGATTCAAATGACCTCTAGGGAGTTTCCAGCTCAGAAATATTTTATATACACTTATCTTATTCAGACCATATAATTCTCATATTTCCTAAAAGTTGCATGCAAAATTAGTCTGTAGCACCTATAGCTATACCAACGAATATAGCATGAAATGTGGATTATTAAATATTCAAATACAAAATGTTATAACTGATAATGTCACAACCATTGAACACTTAATACACATGCCATAAAGAGACTTATTTTCTTTATAGAAAAGCTAATGGATTGAATTGCACACTCTAATGATGTTTATAAAGCCATTACTTGCACTAATAGAATGAAATAGTAATGTGCATAATTCAAACATGGTAAAATTTCAGTTATTCATAACATAAAATTAATTTTATATTTTTCTTTAGGGAAATTTGACATGCTCTTATTAGACTATTGATATAACTCATATTTACAAAAGAAAAATGAAATCAAACTGAAGATTAAACTGAAATTTTTAACTAACAAATTAACTGAAATTTTTCTTACCAGCTCTTTTGATGGCTTGCTCAACTCCACCCTGCTTGCCACTCCATTTCAGACAGAATATTTTACATCTATTATTTAAATTTAGAATCTATAAGAAGAATTTTCCTCTCTTGTCACGAAGACAAAACAAAATAACAATAATTTTTTAAAAATAGTGAGAACAGAATACAATCATTGACAATTCTTATATAGAACTAATTAGTACCTGACATTGCTTCCTGTTAATGGGTGGCAGAATTTCGGACCGAGGAAAGGAACGTGTGCTTGTACAAGCTAGCCAATTGTGAAGGTTTATGGAGTGCTTCTGCGTAGCTTTAGGTTTGTGGTGTGTTAGAGGCTTTGCCTTCTGTAAGCGCATCTCCCATGGATCAGGCTCTTTTCTGAATGGTGAATTGTATATACCTGGACTCTAAAGAAGAGAAAGAAATTTTTTTTTTTTCTTGAATTTTCATATGAAATAAAAGGAAGATAAAGTTGAGCAATGAAATTTTCATATGTTTAAGGACTATTTTAAACTACAGCTCTGATTCTTAATCAGTAGTGGATTTCAGATTCATCCAAGAAAATTTTACAAAATATTCATAATGCCTCTTGACTCCAGACCAACAATTTCAGAATCTTTTGGGGTTAAAGACTAGACATGTTAACAACTACTGAACTATAGTTTCTATCTGCCACACATGGCATATTTTATATAACTGATTTTAAGAAAAAAAAAATAACAGAAGGGCCTTAAACCATCCATTTTGTATTCTAACCATATACAATGTATAATTCACCATATCTACAGGTCATAAATTCACTCACACAAACTCAAAAATACAATGCCTGCATTCAAATATTTGATTGATTGAATGATTATCCATTACATACCCTAATGGCAGTTATTTTAAGTTGTGTACTTTAAAATAATAAACTGCTATATTATGTATTATTCAAAGAGCTCTGTATTTAATGAGTTGTATTTGTGGTTAGGTGCTGTACTAACATTCGTCTCACTAATGATCCATCACTGACATTGGCACATACCCCTGCATCAAAGTAGTCAAGACCTACATAGTCTGCCATACCATAGAGGGTCAATAGATTTATCTCTGAAAAATGTTACATTCAGTTTCATTTTCTGAAACTATAATAGTTTTGGAGTATACAAGCTGTATAGAACCTTATTTTGATACTCCATTTATATACATGGACACATAGACATATGGAAAAGTGCTATTTTAAATGACAGCAGAAAAGTTGTATTTTAAAGGATAGCATGACTTATTCGGTTGCTCTGTTGGCCCTCTGGACTAATGTAAAGAATGTACCCATTAAACCTATCTGTTCTTCCTAAAAGTGTGCTTTTTCTCTTCTACTACCATCATATCCATACACATTCCTGGTTGCTATATTTACCTCAGGGAATAAGCAGTTCCAAAGCATTAAGATTAATTAGGATATTTGGCTTTGAAAAACAGTCCCAGAAAATTTTATATTTCCAGCCTAATACTTCAATAAGTGGTACCTCTATCTAATGCCTAATATGGCGTCCTATCCCTAATACTTCCTTAACAGTCTGGGGCTATCTCTATCACAGTACCTATCCCCCTGTTCCATAAATATCTTTCGGTGTGTCAGTCTTCTCCAAGCAAAGCAGTCAGGGCACAGGGACTCCGTCTTACATATTTTTGCATTCCCAGGGCTTAACAGAGCGTCTGGCACATAATAGGCACTCAATAAACAAATGCTAAATGCTTATCTAGAATAACAGGAAAGCCTCTATTTTATTCTTGTTTTCAAAAGTCACATAAATGTCTTAGTAAAAGGTTTGAGATTTGTTTCAAATATTGTGCTGACTGCTTTCAAAGAACTTTACACATTATACTCTTTTTTTAATCTTAACACATTAGCTTTGATCTGCTTTCAAATATATCATGGTCTTCTAGAAATAAATTATCATAGAGCCACTTGAGTCACCACCGACTCAACATTTTCTATTTTATAACTGTGGACTGAATTTTATTAGATATAAATGAGTTAATGTAAACACATTTACATATTTTAAAATATTTTTTAACTGGCTCTTTTTTGAGATTTTTTTTTCCCTGTGTAACTGATATAAGGAAAAAAAACAGTGTTGAAAACTGGTGAAAACAGTTCTATAAACCATTTTTAATGTCTTGCTAACGTTCTCTCACTCTAACTTTAAACTTAGAACAAGTGGATATATAGACAATTTAAATGAAAATTAATAAGAGAAAAAAATATATACATATATATTTACAAGAGCTTTCAGTGGATAGTAATTCTTCAGTAGATGGTATTTTTAAGATGAATTTAAGGTGATTTTCTAAGAGGAGCATGTATCAATTGTAGTTAGGAAAAAAACAATAAATGTTATGTTAAAAAGACTATTAAGACATAAAATATAATCAAATCTACAAAGTCAAAGAAAGAGATATGACAATATCATTCTGACAAGTGATAATCTAATTAACTGAAGTTTGCTAGTTTTTAGTAAAATTTCTACAACCTCACAGATGAAAATGGTGAAATACATATTACTTAAATAGATTATAATTTATCATTTAAAAATGTCTATCACCTGAATAACTGCTACCAGCTATTAACTTTACCCCATTAGGAATCTTTTTGATCTACTTCCCTATTTGCATGCACATGTATACATTTGCTAGATGGGAAATGCAAATAGGCCAGTAGACATGATAGCTTTCTTAAATTATATTTTGCAACCTATATGGAGACCTCCTCATGTGTATTCTTTTTGCAATTTAAATCAAATATAGATAGAAAATATATTTTAATTGAATTTAAAATGTACCATTTAAAATCTTCAAGGTGTCAATATTTTAGAAATTAATTTAATACATTGGCTAACTTGTGTCAATGGAAACAGTCCAGCCCTCTCTCAGTCTCTACAGAAAGCAGGTACTCTTATTTATTTCTATTTGTAGGGTATTCACATAATTATTATTTTTAAGTAAATAAAGCAATCTTATTTACTATTATTTCAATTGCCGTATTTCATAATTACAAGCCACCTATGAATAATGGTTTGTTGTTGGTTTTTAAAAATATTACTATGAGCCACAAAAGACAAAGTTAACCCTAAGAGACTATGACATATTTTCAGTTTTCACATTTTTCTCAACTTAGAAGGGCTGCTGCCAAGCTAGCTTTCTGGGACTTCATTTTCAGCTATAATTTTCTAGAGTGACCAACACTTTGGGGAAATCTGTGCTAACTGTTTAAAAAAAAAAAAAAAGCCTACAACTGAGTTATTTGCAGTACTGTCATGCTAACATCCAACTCAATAAGACCCAAGAAATCTCAGGAGAGGACTCCGCTAATAGCTTCTTACTGACCTCCTTGCATCAGCCCGGCTGCTGACTGGTGGCCCAGCGGTGAATACGGCAAATGAGGTGTGAAAGCACTGATTTTTTTTTAAAGCCTATGATTCTGACTCGTCAAAAGGGGGAAGAAAAGGCAATGAGTTATATAATAAATATATATATTTTTGAATTTCCCCCTTCAGACCCTCTATCATGGAACTTAGAATATTAATTTTGTCAGGTTGAGCAACGAGCAAATGTACCATTTGCCACCCAGTCACCCTTAGCATTACATTAATATTTTGAACCATTCCATATTTTTAAGTCTATCAGTTGCCTTTTTGCCTCCTCTTTTATTCTTATTCTTAAGTAGAGTATGGAAAAGGACTTTGAACATAAATGGATATTTGGAGTGTCTACTGCTTTATTTCAAAAGAATGTTTTTTACAGTCATTTTCCACTTACACACTGACCTTTTCTTTGTAATTACCAGGGAGAAGCTATAGTCTCATTTTTTCTCTCTTTTTTATTGGGGTTTACCTTTAAAACAAATTTATGTAAAACAGGAAGAATTTGAAACTGGATTGCATGCACTGATAGTTCCCAAATTATAATTACTAGTGTTTCAAATTTCATACATTACCATAGGAAAAATACTAATTTCTCATGATTTCAAAGTAACTGCTTATTCCAGATTAAGGAAAACCTAGTAAGTGTACATGGAAAGTAAGAGAATTCGAGTTATATTTTTCCAAATGAAAATTACACAGCAAACAGGAATCACTGATTGCCACAAGAAGGAACAAAATTAAACACTATTTTCTTGTCTCTTGAGCCAAAATTTCTGAATACTGTGAGAGAAAGGCTTTAAAAAGAGGGATGTCTAAAATATGTTTCAGTTCTAGGTTTTAATTAAAATTGCCTTAAAAAAAATAAGCTACTAAGCAAGTACAAAAGAGTAGTAAAGACATCTAATAAATAGAAAAGTAAAAGTGGGACAGAGAACTGTGAATGAAATATTTGCTAGGGTAGGGACTGCTGAATCAACACTGACCAATGCACTTCATCATAATTACCAGGACATACTAGTGCCACGGGATTTATAAAAATCCCACTCAGCAAATAATTGCCCTGCTGTTAGGAGATAGTCAGAGTGTTAACACACTGTCACAGTCCAGCGTTTAGTAAGATATTCTACATTCCATTACTCTTGCTGAGAACTAAAAAGAAACATAGTCATTTCTCAGCTACAGCAGTTTGCTCCCACATGGATTTCAGACAATAGTCAGGTTAACCCTCAGATACAGTGCCCCACAGAAGGAAGAGGAATTTCATGGAAACATTAGGAATTCACAAATAATATCGTTGGTATAGAACTTACTATCTAAAGTAAGACTTCTAAAAAAAACTATTACTGACTACAAATGATTTCTCTTTCAAAACTTTTAAATGTTTTGAGTCAAGTAACAGAGTGGGATCCCATTAAACGTATTGCCCAGAAGGTCTAAAAAGCAGCTTTAGGGGGCCATGTGGATGAACCATACAATACTCTGGCTTCTTGGGTCCTTGACCATCTCATTTCAAATAATCATTACTTCTCCAATTCAAAGATTCACTGCCATTGTCACACTTATTTCAGTGCTTTCCAAACTCTGATGGGTGTATAGATCACCTGGGAATCTTGTTAAAATGCAGATTCTGATTCAGCAGTTGCCTTGGGGTCTAAGGTTCTGCATCTAACAAAGTCCCAGGTAATGCCAAGGCCTTTAGTCCGCAGACCACACTTGAGTAGAATGGTGCATTACCCTGTCATCACTAGAATCTGCATCACCTTTGAAATCACTAACTCCCTTACTCTCCAAAACAACCTACTATTCTTCCAGAGGATTTTCCCCCTTAATCTGGGTTTTAAGGTGTTGACCTTTTTAAGGCCTCCAATCCACTGGTCACAGGGCCTCCTCACTATACAGCAGCCCTACACTCTTCTCATCTGTGTCTCTATCCAACCTTGAGTCTGGTCAAAGACTATAATTACTCTCTTAAAAAAACACTCAACTCCCTTGGTGCTTTCTTTTTCCACATCAACCACCCTAAAGAAAAAAATAATCTCCATATGAACCAAACTGTCCATTTTTCCTCATTTGCACTCATATATTTGATAATTGCTGGAAACAAATCATAGTATCAGGTTGATGGCTGTCTGATGGGCACTCAATCAGACAGCTCTGCACTAATATTGTGTCTCTCTAATAAGTTTTCTCATTCTCCACAACAACTACATCATACACCCCCTTCTTCTTCAAACCTTTTATGCTCTCTCTCTCCCCACTTTCTTAGCCAATGGCTTTATTAATTTATTAAGAAAAAAATAAAAGATCCAATAAAGACCTTCCCTCATCCTCCAAAATCAAATCACCAGACGTATCTGCTTTAGCACCCATATCCTTCTTTCTCCCTACCCTTACCCAGGGAAACTCCCTCCTCATATGATCTGGCTCTATCCACTTCATCTTCTCAAGGATGTCACTACATCTTTTACCCTCTCTCCCTCATCCACCTTTAGGCCCTCTCTCTATTAATCATTCTTGACTACATTCAAACATGCATGAGTATGCTTCTTCACCTAGGTTATATCCCATCTCCCAGGAGTGACTGTCTCTTTCTATTCTCTTCCTCATCAAATTTCTTGAAGGAGTTCCCTTCATTTTCTCTCTCCATATTCTCACTTCCTGGACACTTCTAATGTTCTAATCTATTTATACCCTACAATAATCCCCTAAATGTTCCTGCTAAGGTAAACAATTGCTTCCATAATGCCAAATCCAACAAACTTTCTTCAGTTCTAATCTTAATCCTCTCAGCATCAATTTCCTCTATTCCCACCTTAAAACGTGTTCTTCTCTTGGCTTCCTTGATACCATAGCTTCTTGTGTATTTCATTTCCTCTCTGGCTACTTCTGTTTACTCAATTTTTAGATAATCCTCCTTCACATAGTCTCTGATGTGGGATACTGAATGTTTGGTTACGGGTCTTCTTTTTTTCCCCCTCTACAATCTATCCCATAGATAATCTCACCTAACCACATGGATTTATTATTATCTTGATACCAATGACTCCAAAATTTATATCTCCAGTTCATATTTCTATTAAAAACCTTAGACTTGTATATCCAAATGCATAACAAACATTTCTACTTGGCTGTGTCACAAGCATCCAAAACTCAGCAAGCCCTAGACTGAATTCTTAATTTTCTTCTTCAGTCTTCTTCATCAAAGAAAATGGCATCACTAGCCCCTCAGGCGCTTAAGCCAAGAAACTGAGAATCATTTTTGATGATGACTGATCTTCCCCCATCCCTTAAATCCAACCAACCATCAAATTCTAGTGATTCTGCCTCTAAAATACATCTTGAATCCATTAACTTCTATTCTATCTATAGCCACTACTTTTGTCTAAACAACCATAATATCTTTACCAAAGCACTTCAGATTTACATATGGTCTCTCTTTATCTGCTTTGGTTTAGACTCCTGTGAACCTCTGTCCAAAGGGCAGCCAGAGTAATAATTTAAAATAATTGCTTTAGTCCTTTACTTAAAACCTGTCGTTGGCTTTTCACTGCACCTAAAAAAAACCTAACCAATTTTTAACAAGGCCCTTTTTCACTGTTTCAAACTCACTTTGCGCTACTTTCCCCATCACTCATAATTTTCCAGTCACATTGGCTCCCTTTCATTTCCTCAAATAATATCAGGCTCTTTCATGACCCAGCCTCACCAAAAATGCTTTTCCCTCTGCTGATTTGCCTGGACAAATCATCCTCATCCTTAGATTTCACCTTAAATGTCCCTTCTTTAGAAAGACCTTCTTGACTCCTACCAATTTCTAAATTACAGGCATAACTCATTTTATTATGCTTTACTTTATTGCACTTCATGGATATTGTGGCTTTTGCAAATTGAAAATTGTGGTAGCCCTGCATTGAACAAGTCTACAATGCCATCTTTCCAACAGCACGTTCTCACTTTGTGTCTCTTTGTTACATTTTGGTAATACTCTCAATATTTCAAACTTTTTCATCATTATTATATCTGTTGTTATTTGTGATCTGTTATCTTTGATGTTACTATTATAATCTGAGGGGATGCCATGAACCTCGCCCATATAAGACAATGAACATAATCGATAAATGTTATGTGTATTCTGACTGTTATGATTATTCTGACATAATCTGCTAACTGGCTGTTTCCCCTCTCTCTCCCTCTCCTTGGGCCTCCCTATTCCCTGAGACGCAAAAATATTGAAATTAGGCCAATTGATAACCCTACAAAGGCCTCTAAGTGTTCAAGTGAAAGGAAGAATCTAACATCTCTGACTTTAAATCATAAACTAGAAATGATTAAACTTAGTGAAGACGTATGTCAAAAGCCAAGATAGGTTGAAAGCTTGGCCTCTCATGCCAAACAGCTAACCAAGTTGTGAAGGCAAAGGAAATGTTCTTGAAGGAAATGAAAAGTGATACTCCAGTGAAATTATGAAAAATAAGAAATCAAAACAGCCTTATTGCCCATATGGAGAAACTTTTAGGAGTCTGGATAGAAGATCAAACCAGTCACAACATTCCATCAAGTCAAAGCCTAATCCAGAGCAGGCCCCTAACTCTCTTTAATTCTGTGAAGGCTGAGAGAGGTGAGGAAGCTTCAGAATAAAAGTCTGAAGCTAGCAGAGGTTGGTTCATGATATTTAAGGAAAGAAGCCATCTCCATAACATGAAAGTGCAAGGTGAAGCAGCAAGTGCTGATGTAGAAGCTGCAGCAAGTTATACAGAAGATCTAGCTAAGATAATAGTTGAAGGTGGCTACTCTAAACAACATATTTTCAATGTAGATGCAACAGCCCTCTATTGGAAGAAGATGTCATCTAGGACTTTCATAGCTAGAGAGGAGAAGTCAGTGCCTGGCTTCAAAGCTTCAAAGGACAGGCTGACTCTCTTGTTAGGAGTTAATGCAGCTGGTGACTTTAAGTTGAAGCCAGTGCTTAAAAGTTTTAAACTTTTTTTACCATTCAAAAAATCCTAGGGCTCATAAGAACTATGTTAAATCTACTCTGCCTGTGCTATATAAATGGAACAATGAAGTCTGGATGACAGCACATCTGTTTACAATATTGTTTACTGAGTATTCTAAACCCACTGTTGAGACCTACTGTTCAGGAAAAAAGATTCCTTTCAAAATATTACTGCTCATTGACAATGCACCTGGTCACCTAAGAGCTCTGATAGAGATGGATAATAAGATGAATGTTGTTTTCATGCCTGCTAACCCAACACGCATTTTGCAGCTCACAGATCAAGGAGTAATTTTGACTTTCAAGTTTGACTATTTAAGACATACATTTTGTAAGGTTATAGTTGCCATAGATAGTGAATCCTCTGAGGGTCTGGGCAAAGTAAATTGAAAACCTTCAGGAAAGTATTCACTATTCTAGATGCCATTAAAAACATCCGTGATTCATGGGAGGAGGTCGAAATATCAACATTCAAAGGAGTTTGAAAGAAGTTGATACTAACCCTCATGGATGACTTTGAGGGGTTCAAGACTTCAGTTGAGGAAGTAACTGCAGATGTGGTGGAAAGAGCAAGAGAATTAGAATTAGAAGTGGAACCAGCAGAAGTGAATGAACTGCTGCAATTTCATAAAACGTGAATTCCTTGAGTTGCTTCTTAGGGATGAGTAGAGAAAGTGGTTTCTTGAGATAGAATCTACTCCTGGTGAAGATGCTGTGAACATTGTTGTAATGACAACAAAGGATTTAGAATCTAACATAAACTTAGTTGATAAAACAGCAGTAGGGTTGAGAGGATTGATTCCAATTTTGAAAGAAATTCTACTCCGGGTAAAATGATATCAAACACATCACATATTACAGAGAAATCTTTCATGAAAGAAAGAGTCAATCAATGCCAAAAAACTTCATTGTTGTCTTATTTTAAGAAATTGCCACAGCCACCCTGACCTTCAGCAACCACTACCCTGATCAGTCAGCAGCCCAAAATTTAAGGCGAGACCTTTTACCAGCAAAATATTGCAATTTGCTGAGGGCTCGGATGATGGTTAGCACTTTTTCACAATAAAGTATTTTTAATTAAGGTATGTACATTTTTTTTTAGACATAATGCTCTTGCACACTTAAGACACTATAGCAGAGTGTATAATTTGTATATGCACGGGGAAATAAAAAAGTACATGTGATTCTTTATTGCGATATTCACGTTATTGCAGTAGTCTGGAACCAAACCCACAGTATCTAGAAGGTATGCCTGTAAAATGTCTGTAGATTGCTACATTCTTCTCTAATAGTACCTTGTTTGTTTCATTCATGACACTTACAGATTTTATTATACACACACTTGAGTGTTTATTTTCTAATGTCTGTTTCCCCAACTAGAATATAAGTTCCCTTAGTGCAAGATCCATGCCCATTTTATTGACCTCAACATGCTTAAGTTGGTGGCTCTCAACTCTGGCTACTCATTAGAGTCCTTTGGGGAACTTGGAAATACTGATTTCCAAGCCCTGCACCAGACCAATTGCATCAGAATTACTGGAGGTTTGTCTGGCAATAAGTTTAGTTTAATTTTTTAAAGCTGATGTGCCTAACTCAGTGCCTGACTAAGAGTAGACAATCAGTCCATGTATACCTAAAGAAGTCACTTCAGACCAGAGGTTTGTAGAGGAGGTAAAATATTACTTATTCGGAGCTAAGGAGAAAGAGCAATAGAAATAAAAAAGAATGAGATGTACAGGGAACATTCTTTAGAAACAGAATAAAAAGACATTGAGTCCAGGTTAACTAAGAGGAATATAAAAGAATGTGGAGTCATGAAAAAAAAAAACACATCTGGGTTTGAAACCCAGACAGAGAAAGTAGAAAGAGGAGCAGTTATGTAGGAATATGAATACCTGTTTTTTTGGAGTTATTAGGATTGAATTGCCCAAAGAACACGGAGGTAGAAGAGTCCAGTGCATAGTTGTAAAAGTAGGTTTGGAACTTAGGAAAGAGACCATGATATAACAACTGAGGTGTTTTCTGAATAAAAATAGCTGAAGGTATGAAATTGGATGGTGTGAATGAGTGAGAAAGTATAGACCGAGAGAAGGGCCAAGGAAAAAGTGTTAGGAGTGTGTATATTTAAGGAATAAGTGGGGTAAGAGAAGTCCATGAAGGACAATAAAAAGAGCAGAGAGGGAGGAGAGACAGAACACAAGGGAAAAGATGGTTTCATGAAGGAGGTCAGCAGTGTCAAATGCGATGAGGACGTAGAGCAGCATGAGGGCAGAGAATGCACAACGGGAATGGTAATTAGGAGGTGACAGGTGACCTTTGCAAAAGCAGATTCTGTTCTTGTGGCAGAAATCATTTTGCAATTTGTTGAATGTGAGACAAGAAAATCTTGGGACTCAGTGAATATCTTTGCCTTTTCTTTTATGAATCAGAATTTCTTTAACCATATTGCATTTTTTAGAGAAGTAGTAGGTTTACAGAAAAATCATGCATAAGATAGAGTTCCCATACAAAACCCCATTATTAACACCTTGTGATAATGTGGCACTTTTAAAAGGCTTCCAGAGGAAAATCTCGTTTTAAAAAGCTTTATTGGAAATCTCCCCACTAAACAATTCTCTCTTTACATGTAAATATCAAGTCACTATCTTATTTATCCCTGCAAAAACTGGACTAAGGTTGCTTGTTTTCTTACTTAGGCAATTTCTCTAGGCCTGCTTCTTTCTCCCTCCCCCCGCACCCACCATTCGGCATTATTTATCAACACCTCTATCTGATATCCTGGATAGCTACCCAGATTTGATTTTGATTCCTGTTTTTCTATTTGCATGCCCCTTCATCCACTAACCTAGCTTTTACTCTGCTCCGTTTCTTAATTAGCCCTTTAGGGTTAACAAACCAGTGCTGGGATTACTTTTTGGATTGATGTTGATTAGCCAACTCTCTAATCAACTCACCAGCATCCATACTATTGGCATGGACTGCGAGAGCCACTGCAAGATACAACCCAGCTTTATTTGAAATAAAGTTGTTGTTTTTTTTAAAAGAACATCATCCCCACAGCTCTTGCCTATTGGAACTCAGATATCCTGAGGGAGTCACAGCCTTGATAAATTTATAAATAATTAGAAAGCTGAAATAAATGATGCTATGGGTATATTACCACACGGAGGATAGAATTTGTCCGTGGGAATAGGATGCCTGTTGTTTGAGCAATATCATGAAGGAAGAAAAAGGGGTCGGTCACCTGGTATACAAAGGGAGGAAACGGCATTCCCAACAAAGGAAACAGGATGTTTAAAGAAACAGAAACTTTAAATAACTTTGATATTGAAGAACTACAGGTAGCTGCATATGGTATCAGAGTTAAAAAAGATATAGGAATTACTGAAGATGACAGAGAAGGAATGACCAAAGAGTAGGAGGAAAAGCTGACCAAAGTATCACATAGGCCAAAGAGGATTCAAGATCATAGTGTGGTGAACCATATGCAAATCCTAGAAAGGTCCCTTGGATTTGCAATGAGGAGATTTCTAGTGACCTTTCCAAGAGTTATTTTCAGTAGACTAGTGGAAATGGACACCTAATTGCACAGTGTAGATGTTTATTCACTGGATAACATAACTCATTGTTGAGAGAAATACTTATAACTGTCAAATGATAAAGTAGGTAGAAACATCAATTGACAATACTATTCGTTACACAGAATACCTGCCAATTTAGACTAAAATCCTTAAAATCATATTACACACTCATGAAACCAATTTTATATGAATTTTTATATATTTGTGATTCCTGTTTGGATTTATTCATTCTGTAAATATAATGAATATGGTAAAAATGTGCAAGATTTCTATTTCTTTTAAAATATTTGCCTACTTTATATTGCATAAAATCTAAAATGCATATATTTCTTGTCTTGGACTATAACTTAATTGAATCTCATAAGTTAGGAAAACACTCATGGTGCTAAAATAAATGACCTTAATAACCTGATCAGCCACAGTGGTCAATGTTGTAATATCTCAACCATTAACTAAGAGTTAAAAGTTCAGTATAAGAAAATATTTGGGAGCATAATCATCCTCTCTATGTACCTGGTTTTAAATTAAAGGGTAAATATTTTTTAATTGCAGGATGCAAGGAGGAGAGAGGGGATAGAAAGGAAGATTACAGGAGAAAGAGAGGGGAAAGAAGAAGATGAACTACACCAAAGCCTGAGACATTAAAATTTGGGCACCAGACACTCATTTGAAAGAGAGCTAAAGGCTCCCAAGCCAGTCAAATGAATTAAATATTGGAGATATAGGGAAAGCAGGGCTTATCTATATATAGTTATCCATCTGGTCTCACAGAAAAACTAGAATGAATCATTTTCTGACAAACTCCACCTCTTAATTATTTATCTGTTATAATAGTGCCCTAACTCATAACTGGTCCCAGTATTTCTGAGGGTCTTGAAAGTAGAAATCTAGTTATAGTAATAAGAAGAAATCTTTTAAATTTATAAAACTGTTCCAGTTCTAATGTTTTCATCACACTTAGAGCAATGGCGTAACTTCAGTGAATTGATAAACTCTTGATTTCTTTATATTATAAATATAATTAATGATATCAAAAGGAACCACCATTTCTAATCAATAATAGAATTACTTGCTATGAACTTATCAATAGCATTCAGTTTATTCAAACCAATAGAAATGAGCATATACTAATTTCAATTACCTGGTATAAAATGTTTGTCTACAATACCATGTAAAATATGGTATGTTGGAGTACAAAGGTAGGTGAAGGAACATTTTATATTGAGGTGGGAAATGGTAACTACATTTACTATATATTTTACCCTAATTCTTTTTTCCTGTTGTTTCAATTTTCTATTGAAACTTTATCTGAAATTTTATATTTGTCTCTATTTTTGTGTGTATACGTACATATACATGTAAACATACACACATATAGGCATGTGTATGTATATAGCTTAATTTTGAATGCATAATAAGCACATTTTCTACCCCAAAATCTCATACATAAAAAATTGCCTGGTTTACCTATCATATGAAAATAAATTGACCCTAAGTCTGATGTCTACAAATAAAACTAAAAATAAATGATTAAAGAAAATCAGGTGCTTCAATTTTAAAGAAAGGACTGAAAATACTCCTTTCTTTAATTATATAAAAGATTATATAAATGTCTAAATGGTGAATTTGAAATCTGGTGTACTGATGACTATTTATACACAATAATACAATACATAAAGGTCATTTGAGAAGTTTAACAACAGCACCAGAGTTTGCACATGGTACACAAACATAGTCCACACTGAGGTGAATTAACAGTGAAATGAATGAAGCTTAAACTTGAGGATCCCTCACTTTCAAAGGACCCTTCCAAGGCCCTGGGGCGGGGGAAGGGGAATTTGGCAATGTGCTCACATGGCCACATTTTTTGTAAAATTTGCAAAAGTAAAATATCACTTGATGCCATTTTCTCATTAAAATCCGACTCATCCTCTATTTCACTTCCTGTCAATTGGGTGGCAGTAGAGTGGTGGGATCAAGTTAGGAAGAAGCTGAGAAGGATATGATATTTATTTAGTTTTAGTGAAAAAATTTTATGTGGTTTTTGTGTCACTTCCAAGAACACTTAAACTTTGTTAGGAATTACTTCCAGGAATAGTCTTACTACCCACTGTGCAGACTCAGCAGGTATGATGAGGGACGGTACAGCGCCAGAGGCTGTGTTGTGATATGGACATCTTAAACGGCCCGGCACTGGAAGAATGTGAGTAGAGGAGAACCAGTAAGGTTTACAGTAAGTCTGGAAAACTATTTCAGTATTCAGAAGTGCATAATTTTAAGTGGGGAATTTGATTCCCATTATTGCCGATTGAAAATGGAAGATTCTCCTTTCAAAAATATAGTTGATAATGTATCATATGTAAATAAAAATATACAACTTTTTATAATAAAAATTTAGATCCATGATGATAGAGTTGAGTGAATAATTTTTCTCTTCTCGCTCATTTTGTAATATCTGTAAAATATTACAAAACAAATTTTAAATAATGAAGTGATGAAAGACTATGAAGCAAAATATAGGGAGCAACACAGAGTTGTATCAGGCAGCTAATAAAAGTACTATGTTTATATTTTCAGATTTTGAGTTATTGGTGGTATTGCTAACGTGATAAAAGGTGAAAAGTGTTAGAAATGATTTATTTTCACATTATAAAAAATGTGTTTGTAACTTTGTGTAACTTTCAGTACTCATGTATACAAACACTACTGATTTTTTCATATTGATCTTGCTGAATTCATTTATTAGAGCTCATAGCTTTTTTGTGGATTTTTCAGGCAATTCTATATGTATGATCCTGGCTGCAAAGAGGGAAAGTTGTTTGTAACTTTGTATACTTTTTTCTTAAAGGCACATCACAAAACTATATAAACGTCATGCCTCTCAATGACTCTATCTCAAGTCATTCCTGTAAGAGAGGTTTATAGTGTGTTTTGTTAAGAAACTTATTTTAAAATGATTCTAAAACTGTAGCACATTGGACTTCTGTTTGACCAAGATGGTGGCATAAGATACTCTAGGCTGGCATTCCTCCAGAATCTTTAAATAATTAGCAAAACCTGTCAGAGCCATTATCCTCAGAACCCCAGAAAACAGTTAAAAGGTTGCAGTAATGGAGCAAGTCTAAATCAAGAAAATGCAACTTTCAAAAAAGGTAGTTTCAACATAAGATAATTAATTAATGTAATATAACACATTAACACAATGAAGGGAAAAAAATAGTCATCTCAATTAATGCAGAAAAGGCATTTGACAAAATCCAGCACTCTTTTTTGATAAAAACACTTAGAAAATTAGGACAAGAAGGGAACTTCCTCAACATGATAAAAAACATATATGAAAAACCCACTGCTAATATCCTACATAATCATGAAAGACTGAAAGCTTTCCTTCTAAGATCAGGAACAAGACAAGTATGCCCACTGTTAGCACTTTCATTCAGTATTGTACTGGAAGTTATAACCAGAGCAATTAGGCAAGAAAAAGAAATAAAAGGCCACCAAATGGGAAAGAAAGTAGTAAAACTTTCCCTCTTTGGAGATGACAGGATCCTACAAATAGAAATGTCTGAAAAATCCACAAAAAAGCTACTAGAGCTAATAAATGAATTCAACAATATCAACATTAAAAATCAGTAGTGTTTGTATATGTGAGTAACAAAAAATCTGAAAAGAAAATGAAGAAACACATTTCATTGACAATATCACCTAAAAGAATTAAATGTCTAGGAATAAATTTTATCAAGGATATAAAGAACTTATACAATGAAAACTACAAACCATTGCTAAAAGAAATAAAAATGTCATAAATAATTATGGAAGGATATTCTGTGTTCATGGATTTGAAGACTGAATATTGTAAAGATGTCAGTTCTATCCTAAGTAATTTACAGATTCAACGTAATCCCAATAAAAATCCTAATGGCCTTTTTTGCAGAAATAGAAAAGCCAATTATCAAATTTATGTGGAAGGATAAGGGGCCCCAAATAGCCAAAAATGTCTTAAAAAGTAAGAACAAAGTTAGAGGACGTTCACTTCCTGACTTTAAAACATACTACTTAGCTACAGTGGTAAAACCAACATGGTACTGGCATAAAGACAGACACATTAACCAATGGAACCAAACTGAGAACTCAGAAATAGACCCTCACACCTAAAGTCAAGTGATTTTTGACAAGGCTGTCAAGCCCTCCCAGCTGGGCCAGAACAGTCTATTCAACAAATGGTGCTGGGAGAACTAGATAGCCATAAACAAAAAAAAAAAGAGGACCTCTAGCTCACACCTTATACAAAAATTAACTGAAAATGGATCCAGGATCTTAATGCAAAAGTGACAATCATAAAACACATAGAAGTAAATGTAGGAAAACATCTTCAAGATGTTGTGATATGTGGTAGTTTCTTAAACCTTACACCCAAAGCAACAGCAACAAAAGAAAAAATTAGATAAATGGTACTTCATCAAAATTTAAAACTTTTGCACATCAAAGGACATTTTTAAGAAAATGAAAAGACAACTTACAGATAGGGTAGAAATATCTGGAAACACCATATTTGCTTAGGGTGTAATATTCAGAATTTATAGACATCCACAGTTCAAAAAACAAAAAGACAAACAACACAATTTAAAAATGGGCAAAAGACTTGAATAGACATTTCTCCAAAGATGATATACAAATGGCTAATAAGCACATGATAAACAACGAACACCATTAGCCCTCAGAGAAATGTAAATCAAAACCACAATGAGATAACACATCACACCCACTAAAATGGCTACTATTTTAAAAATGAAAAACAGCAAGTATTGGCAAAGGTGCAGAGATATAGGAATCCTTGTGTAGTTTTGATGGGATTGTAAAATGGTGCAGCTGCTGTGGAAAAGAGTTTGGCAGCTCCTCAAAAAGTTAAATGTAGAATTACCATATGATCTAGTAATCTAACTTCTAGGGATACACCCCAAAGAATTGAAACATGGAAAGATGACTGCATACTGATGTTCATAGTAGCATTAGTCACAATTGCTAAAATATAGAAGCAACCCAAGTGTCCATTAACAGAAGAATGGATAAATAAAATGTGGTATATACATACAATGGAATATTATTCAACCCTAAAAAGATTGAAGTTCTGATAATTGCAATAGTGTGGGTGAACCTTGAAGACATCATTTTGAGTGAAATAAGCCATATATAAAAGGACAAATGTTGTATATATATTGTCTGATATCACTGGTATGAAATAATAAGCAAATTCATAGAGTCAGAAACTAGAATACAGGTTACCTGGGTTCAGGGTATGGTTAGGGAATGGGGATTAATGCTTATTAGTAGAGTTTTTATTTTGAGTGATAGAAAAGTTTTGGTAAGGGATATTGGTGATGGTAGCACAACATTGTGATTGTAATTAATACCACTGAAGTATATATTTGCATGTGGTTATAAGGGGAAATTTTAGGTTATATTCTTGTTACTAGAAGAAAAAAAATTTTTTAATTCACAATTTGACCTAGTTATTCTAATTTTTAAAATTAAACCTAAGGAAATAATTAAAGATGGAAACACAGATTTAAGTACCTAGATATTTAAATGTATTTTTTATTAATAGTGAAAATGTGGAATTACATTAAATTTCCACCAATATGCGATGGTTAAATAAATTATGTTTCATTCCTTTGAAAATGTAGTTCACTGAAAAGGAAAATATATACAAGGAAATTGGCTAAGGTCCTTTTCTACCTAAGTGTTCTCTTAATTAATTTTTATTTTTGCCTCTATCAGCATTTATGCCACTAGTTTTTAGGTGTGCTGTGGTTAAAATATGGCAAGTGGAGAAGACATAAAAAGGATTCATTTGGGAACACACCAAGGCCTTTTTTTTTTTTAACCACTTCACTCTGTCTTCTCTCAAAGAGTACTGGCAAAGGATAATAATTCTATCCCTTTCATATATTACAGGATAATAAAAAAACTATAATGTTAAATAGGGAGGGAATAAAATGTAAAATGTAATAGCTAATTCATTCTCCATGCTATTTCAGTCTTTGGCCTTTCCTGAACAGAGATTGCCAATAGTAACAGATTATACGATGAGTTTGTGATGTGGACTGTTCACTTGGGACTAAGATCAAATGGTGAAACTTGAAGACCTGCCTCCTAAACTATGGATCCAAAGATCATAGATCATATATTTATTCACTACATAGTCTTCTTGAAAGAATTAATCTGCCAAATATCCAGAGGAAGAGGAGGTACAAACAATAGCCTTTCAATCAACAGAAAGATAACTTCTACTTTATAGAGTAGTGTGGCGGTAAACATAAGACAAATGCTTCGATTTACTGACAGGAAGGCACCAAACCAATCCAAATTATTTTCTGGCTTGTTTCACCCTTTTATTGGTAGGCTGTAGTTTTTCTCTATCTTTGCAGATGGATTAATTCAGATTCAATGTTTCTTGTAAGTACTAAATGATTTCAGAGAAAGGGGAAAAATAAAAATTTCAACAAATGGAGGACAATAAAAAGAACAGTGCACCATCAGAAAGATGGTGTTTTCAAGGACGATAACTGGATAGGCATAAACCTAAGATAATGTTCCTACCAAGTAGGATTTATTTAGGTGAATTAGATATAGACTACATATGCAGACCACTAACTCAGGTGTTCACTGTGGCCTGTTTGTACTGAGGATGCCCCAATATCACAGAGTTTTTTTAAACTAGTTGTGTAACCTTGAGCAAGTTGCTTCATCTTCCAGACCTGGTTTCTTTCATCAGTTAAAAGGGAGGACTGGAAAGATAATCTCTGAAGACTGCTTGCTGCTCTAGCATATTCCAATTAGAGGCCTTCTGTCAGTGGGATATCCTACTGTTAATTTTTTTTCCCACCAAAATAATCGTACAAACTACTGGGAAGTTAGCAAAAAGCAAATATAAGATTCTCTA